>PISX010013705.1:33956-55895 GCA_004024625.1 Mellivora capensis | reverse complement strand
TCTCTCTTTCTTCTTCTTCTGGAATCCCAATTATTCTAATGTTGTTTCGTCTTATGGTTTCACTTATCTCTCGAATTCTCCCCTCATGGTCCAGTAGCTGTTTGTCCCTCTTTTGCTCAGCTTCTTTATTCTCTGTCATTTGGTCTTCTATATCACTAATTCTTTCTTCTGCCTCATTTATCCTAGCAGTAAGAGCCTCCATTTTTGATTGCACCTCATTAATAGCTTTTTTTATTTCAACATGGTTAGATTTTAGTTCTTTTATTTCTCCAGAAAGGGCTTTTATATCTTCAGAGAGGGTTTCTCTAATATCTTCCATGCCTTTTTCGAGCCTGGCTAGAACCTTGAGAATCGTCATTCTGAACTCTAGATCTGACATATTACCAATGTCTGTATTCATTAGGTCCCTAGCCTTTGGTACGGCCTCTTGTTCTTTTTCTTGTGGTGGGTTTTTCTCCCTTGTCATTTTTTCCAGATAAGAGTATATGAAGGAGCAAATAAAATACTAAAAGGGTGGCAAAGACCCCAGGAAAATGCCCTTTAGCCAAATCAGAAGAGACCCCAAATCATCGGGGGGAGAAAGGGGATAAAAAGAAGTTCTGAAGAAAAAATTAAAAAAAGGGAAAAAAATAAAAAATATAAAAAAGAAAAAAAATATATATATTAGACTGGTGACTAGAACAGGGTCACCCACTTAATTGTGGGGTATTTTGGTCTCTTAGAAGAAAGTACCTCCCAAAATTTTAAAGAATGAAAAACCTATATAAGCATAAACACAATGAAGGGATGGAATATGTGTATAAAGATGAAAAATAAAATTTTTTTTAATTTCTAAAAAAGGGAGTTGATAAAACAAGTTGGTTGGGAGAATAAAGAAAAAGAAAGTGGAGAGAATTTGCTCAGGCTGGAGACTAGAACAAGCCCGGAGCTAGATTTAGGGTATATTTTGATCCACTAGAGGAAGTTGTACCCCAAATCTTTTAGAAGAAAAAAACCCTTATGTGAATACAAAAAATAAAGTTAAATACTATGAAGGATAAAATATGACTAGAATAATGCAGGTTCAAAAAAGATTATTATTTTTTTGGAAAGGTATTGTTAAGATAAACTAGTTTAAAAATGTTAAAAAAGAAAAGGGTAAAAGTTAAACAAAATTAGCAGAAAAAGAAAAAAAGAAATAAAATAAAATTAAAGAAATAATTAAATTAACTGCAAGACTAAAGAATCATGGGGAGAAAGCCATGAGTTCCGCGCTTTGCTTTCTCCTCCTCTGGAATTCCGCTGCTCTCCTTGTCAAGTGAACTTGGTCTTGGCTGGGTTTCTTGTTGATCTTCTGGGGGAGGGGCCTGTTGTAGTGATTCTCAAGTGTCTTTGCCCGAGGCAGAGCTGCGCCGCCCTTCCCAGGGGCCAGGCTGAGTAATCCGCTCGGGTTCGCTTTCGGGAGCTTTTGTTCCCTGAGCGCTTTCCGTAGAGTCCGGAGGACGGGAATGAAGATGGCGGCCTCCCAGTCTCCTCCCGGAAGAGCTGAGATTCGGGGCTCCACTCCTCAGAGCAAAGCCCCGGCTACTCCCATCTCCCTCGTCTCTGGCCGCGCTCCGAGCTCACCCCGCCTGCGACCGGTTCAAGGTAACCCCGAGCTGAGAGCTCACTCTTCGGCTCTGTCTCTGTAGCCGGCTTCCCGCTCTGATACCTGCTAGCTCTGTGACACTCAGACACCCCCGCTCCTTCTGTGATCCTGCGGGACCTGGGGCCACGCTGACCCCGTGTGGGCTTCACCCCGGTGTAGCCTCTGGAGCGATGTCCCTCCGTGGAGCAGACTTTTAAAAGTCCCGATTTAGTGCTCCGTGGCTCCGCCGCTGGCCAGGAGCCGGCCCCTCCCCCGCGGTCTATCCTCCCGTCGCTTTCGATTCACTTCTCCGCCGGTCCTACCTTCCAGAAAATGGTCGATTTCCTGTTTCCAGAATTGCTGTTCTTCCTCTCTTCGATCTCCCGTTGGACTTGTAGGTGTTCGCAATGGTTAGATAAGCTATCTAGCTGATCTCCTGCTGCCTGATGTCGTCTCAGCGGCTACTGCTCCGCCATCTTGACTCAACTCACAATGCACACTTTTTTCTTCTCATCTACTTTGAATCAGGCTTTCATTGTCTCTCAACAAGACTTTTAAAATAGTGTGGGGTTTTTTTTTTTTTTTTTAGTTTCTCAATCTAGGTTTTCATTCTCCAGTTCTTCAAAATATCTGCTATTGATCCTTCTACTAAAATATAAGCTTGATTATGCCATTCCCTCGTTCAAAATCCTTCAGTGACTTCTCATTCCCTGTAAGAGATTTTCTTAATACATTATTCTGATCTCTGCACCTTTTGACCCAAATGCAGGAGCATGCTGAAGCTGAGCCCATTATGTGCATCTCTTCCCAATTCTGTGTTCACTGACATATGTTGGAAGCTTGAAATTGGCCGTAGTGAGAATATTTTATACCACATAAATTGGCCAATCCTATGTATCAGGGCTTCCTAGAGAGCTGGGTGTTAATTTATGAGCACACCATTGCCCCAGCCTGTTTTCCCAGGTTTATCTCTCATTCTGCTTTTCCAGTGAAACCTCTTCCTTGTTCATTCCACTCTTTTTTCCATTACTTATCTTTCCTAATTCTTGACCTTTCCTCAATTTGTTCATTTTGTTAGGAATGCTCTCCTCCTACCTCTGGTCCTTACCTAACTATGAAAATCATATCCAAGTCAAATCATTCATCCGTGAATATTACAGTATATCCCTCCCAACAATCTCCTTCCATAATCACAGAGCCCTTGTCCCTCTGATAAAAGCAAGTAGAATTTTTTATATTATTTGATGCTTAATTGTGCACATAGCTGCTTCCTTTATAAGTGTGTGAATACTAGTTCAGCATAAACAGTTAGTTTTATACTCATCTTGCTTTCCTCCAGAAATTCCAACAGAATGCTTTGTTCCATAGAAAGTCATTAGTAATAATAATATAATAATAATTAAAATGGACTGAAAAAGGATGGCTCATGATCTTGTGGTACAAGTGCTTGAAAATCTTCTAAATGACTTCTGGATCTTTAGAATTATTGAAATAGAACAAATATTCACTTACTAACACTGTACATTGATTTCTGTATGGAGTCAAATAGCATATTTTTCAACTTTCATGATGCAATGTGGTATTAAATATTTTTAGTGAACTTGCTAAAGACTTCTTTATATCACAAAATTTTTTGTAAACAATTTGGCATTTATCCAGGCTTATATAATTTACTTGGGTCCCTTCCCATTTTAGTTATTATTGACATCTGCATGATGTTTAAACAATTTACACTTACCTTTATTCATATTTCCATTCATTATCTTTGTCAGTTGGTCAGTCAGCTTGCCTCTTTTATGACAGTGTCGGCTTCAGAAGTACAGAAAATTGATGTATAAGTGGGTTACTAATACACTGACCTTTGGATTTAGCTACTTTATTCACTTGAGAGTATGGTCTGTGAATTTTTACTTTTCTTTTTTACCTTCACTTTCTCCTTTTTATTTTTTTTTAATTTTTTAATTAATATATCATGTATTATTTGCCCCAAGGGTACAAGTCTGTGAATAATCAGGCTTACACATTTCACAGCACTTACCATAGCACATACCCTCCCCAATGTCCATAACCCAACCAGCTTCTCCATACCCCCCTCCCCCCCAGCAACCCTCAGTTTGTTTTGTAAGATTAAGAGTCTCTTATGGCTTTTCTCCCTCCTGATCCCATCTTGTTTCACTTTTTCCATCCCTACTCTCAAATCCCCCACTCTGCCTCTCAAATTCCTCATATCAGAGAGATAATATGATAATTGTCTTTCTCTGATTGACTTCTTTCGCTCAGCATAATACCCTCTAGTTCCATTCATGTCATTGCAAATGGCAAGATTTCATTTCTTTTGATGGCTGCATAGTATTCCATTGTGTATATATACCACCTCTTCTTTATCCATTCATCTATTGATGGACATCTAGGTTCATTACTAGTTTGGCTATTGTGGACATTGCTGCTATAAACATTCAGGTGCACGTGCCCCTTTGGATCACTACATTTGTATCTTTAGGGTAAATTCCCAGTAGTGCGATTGCTGGGTCATAGGTAGCTCTATTTTCAGCTATTTGAGGAACCTCCATGCTTTTTCCCAGAGTGGCTGCACCAGCTTGCATTCCCACCAACAGTGTAGGAGGGTTCTCCTTTCTCTGCATCCTCACCAGCATCTGGTGTTTCCTGACTTGTTAATTTTAGCCATTCTGACGGGTGTGAGGTGGTATCTCACTGTGGTTTTTATTTGTATTTCCTTGATTCCAAGTGATGTTGAGCACTTTTTCATGTGTCTGTTGGCCATTTGGATGTCTTCTTTGCAGAATTCATGTCCTCTTCCCATTTCTTGACTGGATTATTTGTTCTTTGGGTGTTGAGTTTAACAAGCTCTTCATAGATTTTGGATACTAGCTCTTTATCTGATATGTCATTTGAAAATATCTTCTCCCATTCTGTCAGTTGGATTTTGGTTTTGTGGACTGTTAACCTTTGCTGTGCAAAAGGCTTTTATCTTGATGAAGTCCCAGTAGTTCATTTTTGCCCTTGCTTCCCTTGCCTTTGGCCATGTTTCTCAGAAGAAGTTGCTGCAGCTGAGGTCGAAGAGGTTGTTACCTGTGTTCTCCTCAAGGATTTTGAATAGATTCCTCTCTCACATTGAGGTCTTCCATCCATTTTGAGTCTGTTTTTGTGTGGTGTAAGGAAATGGTCCAGTTTCATTTTTCTGCATGGAGCTGTACAATTTTCCCAATACCATTTGTTGAAGAGACTGTCTTTTTTTTCATTGGACATTCTTTTCTGTTTTGTCAAAGATTAGTTGACCATAGAGCTGAGGGTACATTTCTGGGCTCTCTATTCTGTTCCATTGATCTATGTGTCTGTTTTTGTGCCAGTACCATACTGTCTTTTTTTTGTTTGTTTCTTTTTTAGTACCATACTGTCTTGATGATGACAGGTTTGTAATAGAGTTCAAAGTCTGGAATTGTGATGCCACCAACTTTGGCTTTCTTTTTCAACATTCCTCTGGCTATTCAAGGTCTGTTCTGGTTCCATATAAATTTTAGGATTATTTTTTCCATTTCTTTGAAAAAAATGGATGGTATTTTCATTGGGATTGCATTAAACATGTGGGTTGCTTTAGGTGGCATAGACATTTTCACAATATTTGTTCTTCCAATCCATGAGCATGGAACATTTTTCCATTTCTTTGTGTCTTCCTCAGTTTCTTTCATGAGTACTTTAAAGTTTTCCGAATACAGTTTCTTTGCCTCTTTGGTTAGTTTGTTCCTAGGTATCTTATGGTTTGGGGAGCAATTGTAAATGGGATTGATTCCGTGATTCTCTTTCTTCTGTCTTGCTGTTGGTGTAGAGAAATGCAGCTGATTTCTGTGCATTGATTTTATATCCTGACACTTTACTGAATTCCTGTATGAGTTCTAGAAGTTTTGGAGTTGAGTCTTTTGGGTTTTCCACATAAAGTATCGTATCATTGGCAAAGAGTGAGAGTTTGACCTCTTCTTTGCCAATTTGGATGTCTTTAATTTCTTTTTGTTGTCTGATTGCTGAGGCTAGGACTTCTAGTACTATGTTGAATAGCAGTGGTGATAATGGACATCCCTGATGAGTTCCAGGCCTTAGGGGAAAAGCTCTCAGTTTTTCCCCATTGAGAATGATTTTCGCTGTGGGTTTTTCATAGATGGCTTTGATGATATTGAGGAATGTGTCCTGTATCCCTACACTTTGAAGAGTTTTGATCAAGAAAGTATGCTGTACTTTGTCAAATGCTTTTTCAGCATCTATTGAGAGTATAATATGGTCCTTTCTTTTATTAATGTATTGTATCACATTAATTGATTAGCAGATGTTGAACCAACCTTGCAGCCCAAGAATAAATCCCACATGGTCATGGTGAATAATCGTTTTAATTTATTGTTGGATCCTATTATTTTGGTGAGAATTTTTGCATCTGTGTTCATTAAGGATATTGGTCTGTAATTCTCTTTTTGATGGGGTCTTTGTCCGGTTTTGGGATCAATGCTGGGTAATGCTGGCATCATAAAATGAGTTTGGAAGTTTTCCTTGTATTTCTATTTTTTGGAACAGTTTCAGGAGAATAGGTATTAATTGTTCTTTAAATGTTTGGTAGAATTCTCCTGGGATGCCGTCTGGCCCTGGGCTCTTGTTTGTTGGGAGATTTTTGATGACTGCTTCAATCTTCTTACTGGTTATGGGTCTGTTCAGGTTTTCTATCTCATCCAGGTTCAGTTGTGTTAGTTTATATGTCTCTAGGAATGCATCCATTTCTTCCAGATTGTCAAATTTGCTGGCGTCTAGTTGCACATAAATTGTTCTTATAATTGTTTGTATTTCTTTGATGTTGGATGTGATCTCTCCTCTTTCCTTCATGATTTTATTAATTTGGGTCCTTTCTCTTCTCTTTTTTATAAGTCTGGCCAAGGGCTTATCAATCTTATTAATTCTTTCAAAGAACCAGCTCCTAGTTTCCTTGATTTGTTCTACTGTTCTTTGATTTCTATTTCATTTTTCTGCTCTAATCCTTATTATTTCTCTTTTCCTACTGGGTTTAGGCTTACTTTGCTGTCTTTCTCCAGCTCCTTTAGGTGTAGGATTAGGTTGTGTATTGAGACCTTTCTTGTTTCTTATGAATGGTTTGTATGACTATATACTTTCCTCTCAGGACTGCCTTTGCTGTGTCCCAAAGATTTTGAACAGTTGTGTTTTCATTTCACTTGTTTCCGTGAATTTTTTCAATTCTTCTTTAATTTCCTGGTTGACCCTTTCATTCTTTAGTAGGATGTTTTTTAGCCTCCATGTATTTGAGTTCTTTCCAACTTTCCTCTTGTGATTGAGTTCTAGCTCCAGAGTATTGTGGTCTGAAAATATGCAGGGAATGATCAGAACCTTTGGTACCAGTTGAGACCTGATTTGTGACCCAGGATGTGATCTATTCTGGAGAATGTTCCATGTGCACTAGAGAAGAATGTGTATTCTGTTGCTTTGGGATGGAATGTTCTGAATATATCTGTGATGTCCATCTGGTCCAGTGTGTCATTTAAGGCCTTTATTTCCTTTTTGATCTTTTGTTTGGATGATCTGTCCATTTCAGTAAGGGGGGGTGTTAAAGTCCCTTACTATTATTATATCATTGTTGATGTGTTTCTTTGATTTTGTTATTAATTGGTTTACATAGTTGGCTGCTCCCACGTTAGGGGCATAATATTTAAAATTGTTAGATCTTCTTGTTGGACAGACCCTTTGAGTATGTTATAGTGTCCTTCCTCATCTCCTATTATAGTCTTTGGCTTAAAATCTAATTAATCTGATATAAGGATTGCCACCCAAGCTTTCTTTTGATGTCCATAGCATGGTAAATGGTTTTCCACCCCCTCACTTTAAATTTGGAGGTGTCTTCGGGTCTAAAATTAGTTTCTTGTACACAGCATATTGATGAGTTTTGTTTTTTTATCCATTCTGATATCCTGTGTCTTTTGATTGGAGCATTCAGCCCATTTACACCAGGGTAGCTATTGAAAGATATGAATTTAGTGCCATTGTATTGCCTGTAAGGTGACTGTTACTGTATATTGTCTGCATTCCTTTCTGGTCTGTCACTTTCAGGCTCTCTCTTTGCTTAGAGGACCCCTTTCAATATTTCCTGTAGGACTGGTTTGGTGTTTGCAAATTCTTTTAGTTTTTGTTTGTCCTGGAAGCATTTTATCTCTCCTTCTATTTTCAATGACAGTCTAGCTGGATATAGTATTCTTGGCTGCATGTTTTTCTTAGTTAATGCTCTGAATATATCATGCCAGTTCTTTCTGGCCTGCCAGGTCTCTATGGATAAATCTGCTGCCAATCTAATATTTCTACCATTGTACGTTACAGGCTTCTTGTCCTGGGCTGCTTTCAGGATTCTCTGTTTGTCACTAAGACTTGTAAGTTTCACTATTCGATGATGGGGTATGGACTCATTTTCATTGATTTTGAGGGGGTTTCTCTGTGCCTCCTGGATTTTGATGCTTGTTCTGTTTGCCATATTAGCGAAATTCTCTACAATAATTCGCTCCAATATACCTTCTTACCCCCCTCTCTCTTTCTTCTTCTTCTGGAATCAAAATTATGGTAATATTGTTTTGTTTTATGGTGTCAGTTTTCTCTTGAATTCTCCCCTCATGGTCCAGTAGTTGTTTGTTTCTCTTTTGCTCAGCTTCTTTATTCTCCATCATTTGGTCTTGTATATCACTGATTCTCTCTTCTGCCTCATTTATCCTAGCAGTAAGAGCCTCCATTCTTGATTGAACCTCATTAATACCTTTTTTTGATTTTAGCTTGGTTAGATTTTAGTCCTTTTATTTCTCCAGAAAGGGCTTTTATTTCTCCAGAAAGGGATTCTCTAATATCTTCCATGTTTTTTTTGATCCCAGCTAGCACCTTGAGAATCATCATTCTGAGCCCTAGATCTGACATATTACCAATGTCCGTATTGATTAGGTCCATAGCCGTTGGTTCTGCCTCTTGTTATTTTTGTTTGTTTGTTTTGCTTTGTTTTTTTGTGGTGAGTTTTTCTGCCTTGTCATTTTAACCAGATAAGAATGTATGAAGTAGAATAAAATATTAAAAGGAGGCAAAGGCCCCAGAAAAATGTTTGGGAAGCAAATCAGAAGAGACCCCAAATTGGGGGGAGAAGAAAGGGTGTAAATATATATATATATAATAAAAATAAAATAATAAATATATACATATATTGGACCATCTAATATATATGTATATTAGACTGGTGAATAGAACAGAGTCACCCACTTGATTTTGGGTGTATTTTGGTCTCTTAGAAGAAATTACCTCCCAAAATTTTAAGGAAAGAAAAACTTATATATATACAAAAATAAGGATAAACACAATGAAGGGATGGAATATGACTGTAAAGATGAAAATTTAAAAAATATTCTAAATAAGGAATTGATAAGTTGGTTGGAAAAGGAAAGAAAAAGAAAGTGGAGAGAATTTTCTCAGGCTGGGGATGAGAGTAACGCCCTGTGCTAGATTTATGGTATATTTTGATCTATTAGAAGAAATTGTATCCCAAAATTTGTTAGAAGAAAAAATCCTATACTATTCAAAAGTAAAGTGAGATACAATGAAGGATAAAATATGACTATAATAATGAAGGTTTATAAAGATATTTTTTAGAAAGGTATTGTTAAGATAGCAAGTTTAAAAACATTAAAAGAGGAAAGAGGGAAAAAAGGAGGAAAGAGGAAAGGTTAAAAAATTAGAATAAGAAAAAAAAATTAAAAATATTTAACTTTGCAAGACTAAAGAACCATGGGGGAAAAGCCATACGCGTTGCTTTCCCCTAGCTCTGGAGGTCTGCTATTGTCCTTGATAGGTGATCTTGTTCTTGGCTGAATGTTCTTGTTTATTTTCTGGGGGAGGGGCCTATTGCAGTGATTCTCAAATGTCTTTGCCTAGGGCGGAATTGCACCACTTGATTTGGTCCCTTGCCAGGGACCAGGCTAAGTAATCTCTTCAGGTTCACTCTCAGAGCTTTTGTTCTCTGAATGCTTTCCATAGAGCTCTGGAGGACGGGAATGAAAATGGCAGCCTCCCGGTCTCTGGCCAGAGTAGCCAAGAGCTGGTGCCCCACTCCTCAGTGCACCCTCTGAGAAAAGCAGTCAGTCCCTCCCTTCTCCCTGGTCTCCAGCCACACTCCGATTTCACCCGGCCTGTAACCGAGCATTTCTATTTCTGGTGCTAGGCCCTGTTTGGAGTCTCTGAACCCAGCAGATTCCTGCCGCGCTGCTCCTCTGGAGGAGGAAGGTGAGTCTCCCCAGACCTGGCACTTGTGGGGTTCCTGCTCAAAGAACAGTGGTCCGACTGTGCCGTGGATCACGGTTTAAGGTTACCCCAAGCTGAGAGCCCACTCCTCGGCTCTGTCTCTGTAGTCAGCTTCCCTGCTCTGATACCTGGGAGCTTTGCCATCCTCAGACACCCCCGATCTTTCTGTGACCCCCGCGGGACCTGAGACCACAATGTCCCCGTGAGGGCTCCATTCCCGCTTAGCCTCTGGAGCAATGTCCCCCATGGAGCAGACTTCTAAAAGTTCGGATTTTATGCTCCGTTGCTCCACCGCTTGACAGGAGCCGGCCCCTCCCCCTGTGGTCTATCTTCCCATCACTTTGGATTCACTTCTCAGCACATCCTCCCTTTCAGAAAGTGGTCGACTTTCTGTTCCAAGAATTGCTGCTCTTTTTCTCTTCGATCTCCTGTTGGGTTTGTAGGTCTTCTGAATGATTTGATAACTATCTAGCTGAACTCCTGCGGCCTGATGTCATCTCACTCTGCTACTCCTACTCTATCTTGACTCTCCCTGGTCTGTAAAATTTTTAATGGAAAATAATTTCAATTATATTTTTCTTATAGTAAAATCAACAGGTTCTCATTAACAAAAAAGCAAAGATGCAGATAAGCAAAATGAGGTAACAAAATGACCCATCATTTCACCTACCCAGTGAGAAATACAACTGCTGTATATCCTTTTCCTTTATATGCATATATTTACTCATTCTTTGATCAGTCATTCAATCATTCATCAAATATTTATGTGCCAAAAACATTTCTAGGTCTTGGAAATACACAATTGAATAAAACCAACAAAGTACCTGTACTAATGGAACTTACACTACAAGGATAGATACAAAAAATAAATTATGCATATATTTACAAATATTAGATAGTTTCTAAGAGATAAGACTAATCCAAGTAAAGGAATAAAAAACATGGTGATGGAGGTGTTATAATTAAATAAAGTAGTCAAGGAAGTCCTGTTTAAGAGGGTGACATCAAAGGAGAGGTTTGAATAAAGGGAGAAAGAAGTACATGTAGATATCTGAGGTAAGGGCACAGTAAGCAAAGAGAACATCATCCTGAAAACACAAAAAGGCAGCAATGAACTTATATTTAAGGAGGGGTAAAAAAAAGTCTAATATGTTTGGAGCATGGTGAGTGAAGGGGTGACTGATATGAGACAAAGTCTGGAGTATGCATTGCATCAGAATATATATTGCCCTGTCTGCCATTTTAAGGATTTTGTACTTTGAATATTAATATAAAGACATTTCAGAGTTTTAAATGGGCATTAAACATAATGTGATATATATTTTTAAAGGGATTATTTGGATGGTGTGTAGTCCAAAGGTGGGCAAAGTTGAAAGCAGGGTGATAAACTGTCTTTGGATTCATTTTGGAAGTAGAGTTGACAGAATTCAATAACTGATTAGGCATGGGACATGAGAAGTGCAGGGGAAGTCAAAGATAAATTCTGGTTTTTGGAGAGAACAACTGGTAAAATGGAGTTGTTGGAGGAGCAGGTATGAGTGAGAAAATCCTGAATTTGAATTTTGAGCATGTTTATGATGTTTATTAAACATCCAAATGAAAATATTAGCTAGATAGTTGGGTGTAGGGACACATATTTGAATGCAGTGGCACTAGCTGAAAATAAAAAATTAAGAATCACAAAAGGATGGGATATAAAGTCATAGGACTGGGTGACCTCACCTAGGGAGGGGAATAAACAGAGATGATAAAATGTCCTGGGATGAGCCTTGGAACACTGCAACATTTAGAGATCCAGAAGAAATTAGAAGGAAAAAAAAAAGACTAAGGGAAATGGCATGAAGTAGGAGGAAATCAGATTTAATATCCTAGAAGCCAATGAAGAAAATATTTTAACAAGGAATTGATCAACTCTATCAAAAGTGTTTAGACTGGCAATTGGATTTGACAATTATGGCACTCATAGGTGAAATTTTCAAGATCATCTTAGAGTTAGTTTGGATTTTTGTTATGTTGTATTTAAATGTTATGAGATTAGATATAGTAAGTAGACATATTAGAGCTGTGCAGTTTTGTCAATTGCTTTAGTAGGGTTAGGCAGGCCCCTATTGTATGCTCTTTAAGTGTTTGAAAACAGAGAAATGACTTCATTCATTCAGCAAATAATAAGTGCCATATACTCTTCTGAGTGCTGAGGGTGGGGCTGATGCAAATAAGACAAAATTCTTAATGCAAGGAGGTCATATTTTAATGGGTAGAGATAGTCAACATGCTAAATATATGGTATGTCAAATGGCAATATATGTTACAGAGAAAAATGAAATGAGAAAAGAGTGTAGTGCATGCTGAGGTGGAGAAAAGGTTACAGGTTATTTTTTAAAAAAAATTTCCAGCAGCATCAATTGAGAGGACCATGTGGTTCTTGTCTCTTCTCTTATTTCTGTGTTCTATCACATTGATTGATTTACGAAAGTTGAACCACCCTTGCATCCCAGGGATAAATCCCACCTGGATGTAATGGATAATCCTTTTAATGTACTGTTGGATCCTATTAGCCAGGATCTTGTTGAGAATTTTGGAATCCATATTCATCAGGGATATTGGTCTGAAATTCTCCTTTTTGATGGGGTCTTTGCCTGGTTTTGGGATCAGTGTAAGGCTGGCCTCATAGAAGGAGTTTGGGTTTTCCTTCCATTTCTGTTTTTTCTGGAACAGTGTCAGGAGTATAGGTATTAATCCTTCTTTGAATGTTTCATAAAATTCACCAGGGAATCCATCAGGCCCTAGACTCTTTGTTTTTTGGGAGGTTTTTGATCACTGCTTCAATCTTGTTACTGGTTATTGGTCTATTCAAGTTGTCAGTTTATTCCTGTTTCAATCTTGGTAGTTTATAGGTTTCCAGGAAGGCATCCATTTCTTCCAAGTTGCTTAGTTTATTGGCATATAGTTGTTGATAATAAATTCTGATGATTGTTTCTATTTCCTTGGTGTTAGTTGTGATCTCCCCTTTCATGTATAATTTTATTAATTTGGGTCCTTTCTCTTTTCTTTTGGATAAGTCTGGCCAATAGTTTATCGATCTTAATTCTTTCAAAGAACCAACTTCTAGTTTCATTGATCTTCTTTACTATATTTCTGGTTTCTAATTCATTGATCTCTGCTCTAATCCTAATTATTTCTCTTCTAATGCATGACTTAGGCTTTATTTGTTGTTCTTTCTCCAGTTCTTTAAGGTGTAAAGTTAATTTGTGTATTTGGAATTTTCTGGGGTTTTTTTGGTGTGGTGAGGCTTGGATGGCTATATATTTCCCCCTTAGAACCACCTCTGTCATATCCTATAGGTTTTGGACTGATGTGTTTTCATTCTCATTGGTTTCCATGAATTATTTAAGTTCTTCTTTGATTTTCTGGTTGATCCAAACATTCTTTTTTTTAAAAAAGATTTTATTTATTTATTTGACAGAGAGAGAGAGATCACAAGTAGGCAGAGAGGCAGGCAGAGAGAGGGAGGGAAACCGGCTCCCCACTGAGCAGAGAGCCCATTGCGGGGCTTGATTCCAGGACCCTGAGATCATGACCTGAGCTGAAGGCAGAGGCTTAACCCACTGAGCCATCCAGGGCCCCTGACCAAACATTCTTAAGCAGGTTAGTCTTTAGCTTCCAAGTGTTTGAATTTCTTCCAAATTTTTTCTTGTGATTGAGTCCCATTTTCAAAGCATTTGGCGAAATACATCATTCTTTCCTGATTAAAACTCTTCATAGTGTAGGGATAGAGGGAACATTCCTAAATTTCATAAAAACCATCTATGGAAGGCCCACAGCAAGTATCATTCTCAATGGGAAGAGCTAAGAGCCTTTCCCTTAAGATAAGGAACACAACAAGGATACCCACTCTTGGCATTACTGTTCAACATAATACTGGACATCTTAGCAACAGCAATCAGACAACAAAAAGGAATAAAAGATATTCAAATTGGCAAAAAAGAAGTAAAACTGTCTCTCTTCACAGATGACATAATACTTTATGTGGAAAACCCAAAAGATTCCACCCCCAAATTACTAGAATTCATACAGCAATTCAGTAGTGTGGCAGGATGCAAAATCAATGTACAGAAATCAGTTGCTTTGCTACACACTAACAATGTAACTGTAGAAAGAAAAAATAGGTAATTGATTCCATTTACAATAGCGACAAAAACCTTAAGATGTCTTGGAATAAACCTAACCAAAGAGGTAAATGATCTATACTCTAAAAACTACAGAATACTTATGAAGGAAGTTGAAGAAGACACAAAAAGTTGGAAAACATTCTGTGCTCATGGATCAGAAGAATAAACATTGTTAAAATGTCTGTGTTGCTGAGAGCCATCTATACTTTCATTGCCATCCTGATCAAAATACCAATGGTATTTTTCACAGTGCTGGAACAAACAACCCTAAAATCTGTATGGAACCAGAAAAGACCCTGAGTCACCAAGATGAAAAAGAAAAACAAAGCTGAGGCATCACATTGCCTGATTTCAAGCTATATTACAAAGCTGTGGTCAACAAGATAGCATGGTTTTGGCACAAAAACAGACACATAGACCAATGGAATGGAAGAGAATGGAGAGCCCAGATATAGATCTTCAACTCTATGGTCAACTAATCTTTGACAAAGCAGGAAAAAATATCAATGGAAAAAAGACAGTCTCTTCAAGAAGAATGAAACTTGACCATTCTCTTACACATACACAAAGATAAAGTCTAAATGGATGAAAGACCTCAATGTGAGACAGGAATTCATCAAAATCCTAGAGAATGTGGGCAGTAACATCTTTTACATCGGCCACAGCACCTTCTTTCAAAAAATGTCAACAAAGGCAAGGGAAACAAAAGTGAAAATGAACTTTTGGGACTTCATCAAGATCAAAAGCTTCTGCATAGTAAAGGAAACAGTCAACAAAACAAAGAGGCAACCAATGGAATGGGAGAAGATATTTGCAAATGATGCTACAGATAAAATGCTGGTGTCCAAGATCTATAAAGAACTTCTCAAACTCAACACCCCAAAAAACAAGTCAAAAAATGGGTAGAAGACATGAACAGACACTTCTCCAAAGAAACATACAAATGGCTAGCAGACACATGAAAAAATGTTCATCATCATTAGCCATCAGGGAAATTCAAACCAAAACCACATTGAAATACCACCTTACACCAGTCAGAATGCTAAAAATTGACAAGACAAGAAACAACAAATGTTGGAGAAGTTGTGAAGAAAGGGGAAACCTCTTACATTGTTGGCAGGATTGCAAGTTGTTATAGCCACTTTGCAAAACAGTGTGGAGTTTCCTCAAAAAATTTAAAACAGAGCTACCCTATGACCCAGCAATTGCACAACTGGGTATTTACCCCAAGGATACAGATGTAGTGAAAAGAAGGACCACATCCACCCCAGTGTTCATAGCAGCCACCTCCACAATTGCCAAACTGTGGAAGGAGTTGAGATGCCCTTCAGGAGATGAATGGACAAAAAAGATATGGTCCATATATATAATGGAATATTACCCAGTCATCAGAAAGGATGAGTACCCAACTTTTGCATCGACATGGATGGAACTGGAGGAGATTATGCTAAGTGAAGTACATCAAACAGAGAGGACAATTATCATATGCTTTCACTTAATTGTGCAATATAGGGAATAGCATGGAGGAGATTAGGAGAAGGAAGGGAAAAATTAAAGTGGGGAAATCAGAGGTGGAGACAAATCATGAGAAGCTATAGACTCTGGGAATCAAACTGAGGGTTTTAGAGGGGAGGGGGTTGAGGGGATGGGTTATCCCAGTGATGGGTATTAAGGAGGGCACATATTGCATGGTGCACTGGGTGTTATATGCAAACAAGGAATCATGGAACACTACACCAAAAACGAATGATGTATTGTATGGTGATTAATATAACACAATAGAAAAAAAAAACTCTGGCTGTTTTTAAAATTTCTCATTATTGGGGCACCTGGGTGGCTCAGCCCATCAAGTGTCCTCCTTCAGTTCAGGTGATGATCCCATCCTGGGATCCTGGGATCCTGGCATCAGGAACCCTGTGTCAGACTCCCTACATCTCCCTCTGCTCCTCCCCATGCTTGTGCTCTTTCTCACTCACTATCAAAGAAATAAAATCTTTAAATAAATGAACAACAAAAAGTAAATTCTCATTATCACTGGTTTTTAGTAATTTGATTATAATATACCTTGATGTGACTCTCTTTAGGTTTATTTTCCTTGGAGTTCATATTTCTTAGATCTGTGAATGTATAATTCTCAAATATAGAAAATTTCCAGTCATAATTACAGTTTGATATTGTTTTACAGTTCAGTGGTGCTCTATTCATATTTATCATTCATTATTTTTTCCTCTATGTGCCTTAATTTGGAGAAATTCCATTGTCATAGCTCCAAACCCACTGATATCTCCTTTTGCAAGTCTTATAATTATAATTATAATTATAATTATATCCAGCATTTTAAAAATTTCACATATTTTGTATCTCTACAAGTTTCATTGGGTACTTTTTTCCTCTTCTCCTCTTTATGTTCCTATTTAGCAACACCCTATTTCTGTCTACCATCTTGAGCACATGAGGCCTATATACTAATATACACATATTAGTTATTTTGTTGTCTCCTTCTGCTAGTTCTACCATCTTTGTTGTTTTGGGATTTGTTTCTATTGGTTGATATTTTTTCTCCTCATTATAATGGGTTATATTTTCCTGCTCCTTTGCACCATTGGGAAATTTTCTTTTTGGATACTAGAATTTGTTGTAATTTAAAAACAGTACGGTTTTATTCTGACTTGCACTTTCGTTACTTTGAATCAATTAGGTCAGTTCAAGGCTTGATTTTAACTTTGTTAGGTACGTTCCAGAGCAACTTTCTTTTTTTCAGAGCAACTTTTAATCTAGAGATAATATAGCCTCACTACTAAGGTGATAGCATTCTGAGGAATCAACCAATATATGATCCATATATTCCATATATTTCAAAATCTTTTCCCTCTGATTTGTGGGAGCATGAACTGTTCCTAGATGTGTGTGGACTTCAGTAATTGCCCTGCCCAGTCCCTTCTGCTTGTTCCATTCAAGACCTCCCTTAGGTAATTTCCTGTCATGCATGCATAGATCAGTACTCAGCCAAGGTCCTGAGGATCCCCTCTGCATAAATCCGTAGACCCTTCATTCTCTTTGTGCAGCTCCTTATTCTCCAGTAATATGTCCCACAAATTTTTGCCTCTTTGGTCTTCCCAGGTTTCTACTTATATCTTCTTGACTTAGGATTACTGCAGTCTCTAATTGGGTTCTCCCTCCCTGAGATGTAGCCTACAAAGGGCTACAAGGAAATAAGCTGGTAAAATAATAGTGCTTATCTGTTGTCCTTCTGTCAGGGTTACTACTCCTGTTTGTTGTCCAATGCCTGAAAACCCTTGCTTTATATTTTTTCTGGTTTCCTATTGCTTAAAGCAGGAGGGTCAATCCAATTCTTACTACTTCATCTTGACCAACATTTAGGTTTTGAGATCCCTCTGGGTGCGGCTAGGTGGAGAGTAGGCTGAAGGGAAGAAAAGGGGCAACAGGGAGACCAATTAGGAAGCTACTATGCAAAAATTCTGCTAGATAAGATGATGGCTTGGATATGGGTGGCCCAGGGCAGATTGAGGGGCGTGGTCACAGTTTGGATATACCTTGAAGGTAGAGGCAATAGGATTTCCTTACAGAGTAAGTGTGAGTTATGAGATATAGAGAGGAATCAAGAAAGACTAAAAGTTAACATTTATTTTCTCATTTATTTCATGCTTATTAGTTTGCTTGGTTTTCTAGCTCTCTAACTTCAGTCACCTGCTTTCTTAAAATATTGTCCATTTGATTGAGATTTTGAAATGTATTTCCATAGAGTTATAAATATTCTTGGGGCACCTGGGTGGTTCAGTCATTAAGCATCTGCCTTCTGCACAGGTCATGATCCCAGAGTCCTGGTATGGAGCCCTGCATTGGGCTCTCTGCTCAGCGGGAAGCCTGCTTCTCCCTCTCCTACTCCCCCTGCTGTGTTCCCTTTCTTGCTGTGTCTCTGTCAAATAACAAGTAAAATCTTAAAAAATATATTCTTTACTTCTTCAAATCCCTGTGTAAATATACCCACTTTTTCATTTCTAAAAATGTATAGTTTTTTTCTTTTTTTTTTTTTTGTATTTTCAACTGGATTGCCAGGGGTGTGAGTATTTTTTTATTGAAATATAATTGACAAATAATAATCTATTAGTTTCATGTGTACAACATGGTGATTCAACATTTGTATACATTATGATCTGAATCACTACAGTAAGTCTAGTTACTGTCACCATACAAAGTTAATACAATATTATTGACTGCATTCTCTGTGCTATACATGACATGCTCATGACTTATTTATTTTATAACTGGAAGTGTGTACCTCTTGATCCTCCAAAACATCTTATTTTAATCAAGTCTACACATGCGACTAGTGGATATGACTATTTTAACTCAAATCTGTCACACAGAAAAGTTATTAATTGCAATAGAATAAGGAGTCCACAATATGATGTGGGAAACTTCATCATAGTTATATAGTCAGTAAAATTGTGTCTTATCAATGCATAGATTCATTCTAGAAATGTTTTTTTTAAGAATTTATTTATTTGACAGATAGAAATCACAAGTTGGCAGAGAGGCAGGCACAGAGAGAGGGGGAGGTAGGCTCCCTGCCGAACAGAGAGCCTGATGCAGGGCTCGATCCCAGAACCCTGGGATCATGATCTGAGCAGAAGGCAGAGGGTTTAACTCACTGAGCCACCCAGGCGCCCCTAGAAATGTTTTTGAGCTGACTCTATATCCAGAATTTTGGAAGAGAAAGGCAGCAAAACCAAAAATCTTATATGCGTATAGCACTTTGTAGTTTCTACAATGAACATTCACATTATTTTCTTTGATTATCTTAACTACAACATGAAAAAACCCTCATCAGTGTTTTACAGGGTAGAAATTACAACTCAGAATGGTAAATTCCTTTGCCTAATATCATATTTAGTAAATGCCAAAGCCAATGCTTTTTCCCCCAATGATATTCTGCTTTTTGTATAAGGGAGTTAGGTATATGTGGATGTGTGTATGTATGTGGGGTGGGGTGGTGAAGTGTTTGTAGTTATTTATAGTTTCCTTGTGTTTTTGCCATTAAATTTGGATTGAGACTATGGCTTATAGAACCACAGTAAGGATGAAAATAAAAGGTGTCTGATGTAGAGTAACATAATTTTCATGTATTATACCCTCCCGAAATCTCTACTTTGTTTTCATGTTTTATTTTTAAAAACTTACCTATCCTAAAATGCTTTTTGAATATTAAATTCCTAATTAGGTATAATGAAGCTATTTGTCATGAAGTTGGAGTAATTTAAAATAATTATTTAAACGTCCACTTTATATGTGTTTATTTCCCCATAGATCTGAATGGGGATATTTGTAAATGAAATGAAAAGAACACAAATTATTTTGAAGCATATTAGACTAAAATATGATTCTGATGACAGAGAACAGTGTAAAATAAAAGGAGAAAAAGAACGAACTGCTTGATTTTTAATAGTTCTCTGTATACATTTGTTCTTACTAAGTATTGGAAAAGAGTGATCTTGGCATAGGACTGGATATCATACATCCATAGGTGTGGTAATGAATCAAAATTTAAAAGAAACTTTTATAAAAAATACCTTTTAAAATGACAGCACTCTTGTATCCAAAGGCACAGTTTGTTTTCCATGCTTATTTTCTGGTTGTTGCAGTTCAGAATTTCCACATATGACTAATTCAATAGCAATTTTAATTTGTGGAAAAAATGCTATATACCAGACAGATACTGCTTCCTATTCAGCCATCTCATAGACGATTTTTATGCTATCACAAGACATCAAACAATAAAATCATTGTAGTATATTTTAGAAAAGATAGATAACATACTGGAATCTGTGAGTCAGAGAATAAGGTTTGCAGAGGACAAAGCATTTTACAAGGATTCTCATATATTTTCATGCCAGTCTAAGGGTGTTTCCACAAAGTAAAATACATGACCCTTATTTTATATTGTGCCATGTATATCTGGCTTATGTTTAGTTACACAAAGAGACCAATGTGACCTAAAATTCTTTGTATTGGACACAGAGATATTATTGAGAATCTTTTAATTGAGAAGTTTTGCTTCTCCAGGACAGTATAGAAGACCCACTCACTTACATATTCAGTAGCTGGAAGCCAGTATATTGTGCAAACCCTAAGAGGAGATTGATTTACATAATGATGGCTATCATACCACATTAACTATTTTAACTGAGATGACTACTTTGCATTAGATCAAGCGTAGAGAATAATCAGTCAGTCTCACTAGCACCACATCACAGCTGGAGGGATGATAGGTAAGTGTTTTCTGAAACATTTCATTAGACTAATTTCTATTATAAACAGATTCCTGGAAACACACATGCACATGTGCATCCAAACACACACACACACACACACACACACACTTCACTTTTTTGAAAAATTACATTTACCTAGTCTTGCCTGTGCTTTTTGCCAATAATTCTACTGGCTGGCCTGTGGGAGATGTTTGTAAAAATGTTTGCATTTCCCTCCTGTCCCCTCCAAACCTTTGTTTCACCACAATTATGAAGAAACAAATGTTCACATTTTCCAAAGGTTTACCATTTTCAAGAAAAACACAAAAGCTCAACTGAAATGAGTGTTCACTTGCTGGGAGGGAGCCAAATACAAACAGATGTTAACTTTTTATGTGTTGGACTTTTTTGTTTCTGGGCTTGCTACTTAGAAGAACACATTTTGTTTCTAGACATGAATTGATTCCTAGCATCAGAATTCTGCATCATGAAAGGGATGATTAACCAGCCATATTCTGGCTTATCCAGAAGGTAGTGTACTTCCTGATGTTTGAGATTTTAAGAACAAATTTGTGTGTCCTCCCAAGTGGCTATAGACAGAGCAGCCTTAGACAGGAGGCCTAGATCCTACTTGTGTGACCATGAATAATCATCTGTTTCTCTCTAAGTCTTAGTTTCTTGTGTGTATGAGAAGAGATACCATCTAAGATTAAGTAAGTTTAAATAAAGCCTTAATATTCATGGGAAAATATTGACAGTTTAAGGTTTGTTAGAAGTAAATTCTTTTTTTTTAACCTTTATTTTTTATTTTTTATAAACAGATAATATATTATTAGCTCCAGGGGTACAAGTCTGTGAATCGCCAGGTTTACACATTTCACAGCACTCACCATAGCACATACCCTTCCCAATGTCCATAACCCCACCACCCTCTCCTGACCTCCCTCCCCCCAGCAACCCTCAGTTTGTTCTGTGAGATTAAGAGTCTCTTATGGTTTGTCTCCCTCCTGATCCCATCTTGTTTCATTTATTCTTTTCCTACCCCCAACCCCCCAGGTTGCATCTCCATTTCTTCATATCAGGGAGCTCATATGATAGTTGTCTTTCTCTGATTGACTTATTTCACTAAGCATAATACCCTCTAGTTCCATCCACGTCGTTGCAAATGGCAAGATTTCATTTCTTTTGATGGCTGCATAGTATTCCATTATATATATATATATATATATATATATATATATATATATATATACACACACACACATATACCACACCTTCTTTATCCATTCATCTGTTGATGGACATGTAGGTTCTTTCCATAGTTTGGCTATTGTGGACATTGCTGCTATAAACATTCGGGTGCATGTGCCCCTTCGGATCACTACGTTTGTATCTTTAGGGTAAATACCCAGTAGTGCAATTGCTGGGTCATAGGGTAGCTCTATTTTCAACTTTTTGAGGAACCTCCATGCTGTTTTCCAGAGTGGTTGCACCAGCTTGCATTCCCACCAACAGTGTAGGAGGGTTCCCCTTTCTCCACATCCTCGCCAGCATCTGTCATTTC
>PISX010013705.1:20710-33856 GCA_004024625.1 Mellivora capensis | reverse complement strand
ATGAGGTGGTATCTCACTGTGGTTTTGATTTGTATTTCCCTGATGCCGAGTGCTGTGGAGCACTTTTTCACGTGTCTGTTGGCCATCTGGATGTCTTCTTTGCAGAAATGTCTGTTCATGTCCTCTGCCCATTTCTTGATGGGATTATTTGTTCTTTGGGTGTTGAGTTTGATAAGTTCTTTATAGATTTTGGACACTAGCCCTTTATCTGATATGTCATTTGCAAATATCTTCTCCCATTCTGTCAGTTTTCTTTTGGTTTTGTTAACTGTTTCCTTTGCTGTGCAAAAGCTTTTGATCTTGATTAAATCCCAGTAGTTCATTTTTGCCCTTACTTCCCTTGCCTTTGGCCATGTTCCTAGGAAGAAGTTGCTGTGGCTGTGGTCGAAGAGGTTGCTGCCTGTGTTCTCCTCAAGGATTTTGATGGATTCCTTTCTCACACTGAGGTCCTTCATCCATTTTGAGTCTATTTTTGTGTGTGGTGTAAGGAAATGGTCCAGTTTCATTTTTCTGCGTGTGGCTGTCCAATTTTCCCAACACCATTTGTTGAAGAGGCTGTCTTTTTTCCATTGGACATTCTTTCCTGCTTTGTTGAAGATTAGTTGACCATAGAGTTGAGGGTCTATTTCTGGACTCTCTATTTTCTTCCATTGATCTATGTGTCTGTTTTTGTGCCAGTAGAAGTAAATTCTTAATAAACAAATTTATTTTTATTCTCTTTATCAATATGGGTAACAACTTGATTTTTATACCTTGTGGAGAGTTTTTTTTTTTAAGGCTCAATGAAAGGGGTGCCTGGATGGCTCTATCAGTCAACAATGGACTCTTGACTTTGGTTCAGGTCTTGATCTCAGGGTTGTGGAATTCAGTCCCAGGTCAGGCTCCATTCTCAGCACAGAGTCTGCTTGGGATTCTCTCACCCCCTCTCTCTGTCTCTCCCCCAACTCACACATACACACTCTATTTCACTCTAAATCAGTCAACCAATCTTTAAGAAAAATAATTAATAAAAGTCCCAATGAAAGAGATGATATGGGTGGGAAAAAGGGGCAACTGGAATGCTATAAGCAGAGACTTTAGAGCAAGACTGTTGGACAAAAATCTCTGTCTCTGTGTGACCTAGAAGAAGTTTCCAGAATCTCAAGACATCTCAGTTCCGTCATCAGTAAAATGGATATAGTGGTACAAGTAGCCACCACATTTACTTGTGAGGATTAAATGAGTTGATAATGAGGACAAATGGTAAATTCTTAGAAGAGATAGCTGTAATTTCTCCAAAATATTATTTGATATACCAAGAAATTAGAAATCATATAGAGCATTATGAAGAAAAGATGAGCTCCAAGAAGTTAAAGTGATAAATAAGTGCAATTATGTTAAATACACTATCCTCCAACAATAGTATATTTGTACCATGATCTAATATTGCTGCTACTACTTTCTCACAGTATACATTAAACATTTCTTTTGGATATACTATGTTTCAGGCCCTGGCCCACCATTATATACACTGTCCATAACAAGGGAAGTTCAGAGTATCAGTATTCTACTACTGACCCTAAAAGTGTGCGAATGCTCCCAGAATAGTTCAATACACAATCCAATTAAATTTATTGAATTTTATGTACAATTTAATCTTCATTTGGCACCCCAAACTGCAGTACTACTGATTAAACCTCAGTTAACAAGAGGATCAAGAAAGCAAAGTAACTGAATTTTATAACTAATATATTTTTATAATTTATATATTTATAATTAATATATATGCAGTGTACTGAATACTAATCAGGATGCCCTTTCAGTTTTACTCCAGAACTAATCAATTGGTCACAATAAAGATAACAAATATAATATCTTTCCCCATATTTCAGCAATAGCTGGTTAAAGTATGCTTTCAAAATTCCATTTAGGGGCACCTGGATGGCTCATTCAGTTTTGTCTGATGCTTGATTTCTGCTTGGGTCATGATCTCAGGGTCATGGGATCCAGTTCCACATGGGGGTCTGTGCTCAGTGCAGAGTCTACCTGTCCTTCTCCCTCTCTTCTCTTTCTCTTTTTTTCCCTGTCTCTCTCTCTCTCTCCCTCTAAAATAAATAAATAAAATCTTTTTTAAAAATTCCTTTTATAGGAGCAACCTAAACTCTAATAAATAACAAATAAGCTTAATGCATGTGTGAAACCTGTATGAAGAAAGCTATAAAACTATTTGAAGTCACCAAGGAAACTTTAATAAATAGAGAAGCATATTATGCTGCTGATTTGGAGGTCTCAATCTTATAAAAACGTTTTTCTTTCCAAAGTAATTAATGAATTTAATGGGATCCCAATCAAAATTGTAACATGTTTTTAAACTTGGCAGTTACATTCAGAAATCACTGGGAGAACAAATGTGTTCAAACTGGGGAAAATTTTGTTAATGACTTTCCCTCTAAGTATCTACCTTTATATCTATATCATCTATACATCCTATTGGTTCTGTTTCTCTGGAGAACCCTGATAGAAGGGCCTCATAGAAGACAAATAGAATAGATTGTTATCACAACTGCTTTCCTGCTGCTCTCACATTGTTTTCTCTGCTTAAGAAAAGTGTAAGAGAAACAATAGATAAAACATGGATCTATCTGCAGCTGGTGCCGAATTGTTGGCAGGAGGCACTTGCTTCCAGGACAGATGAAAGGCTGGAGGTTCTTAGTGACCAGCTTCTTTTTTTCCAGGTACTTAGAAAAGAGCGGCATGTAATCTGCTTTTGGTTTTCAATTACTTTACCAGAAAGGTAAAACTGAAAATGTATCCTGGGACTCTAATCTTTTTTCTGTAACTTATTTTAAAATTATTTTATACATTTGCTACCTCATTTAATTAACCTTTTAATTTCTTTAACACCTTAATTTTATTTTTTCAGTGTTCCAAGATTCATTGTTTATGCACTGCACCCAGTGCTCCATGCAATACATGCCCTCCATAATACCCACAACCAGGCTCACCCAACACCCCACTTTCCTCCCCTCCAAAACCCTCAGTTTGTTTCTCAGAGTCCACAGTCTCTCATGGTTCATCTCCCCCTCCAATTTCCCCCAATTCACTTTTCCTTTCTTTCTCCTAATGTCCTCCGTGTTATTCCTTATGTTCCACAAGCAAGTGAGACCATATGATAATTGACTCTCTGCTTGACTTATTTCACTCAGCATAATCTCCTCCAGTCCCATCCATGTTGATACAAAAGTTGGGTATTCATCCTTTCTGATGGCTGCATAATATTCCATTTTATATGTGGACCACATCTTCTTTATCCATTCACCTGTTGAAGGGCATCTTGGCTCTTTCCACAGTTTGGATATTGTGGACATTGCTACTATGAACATTGGTGTGCATATGACCCTTCTTTTCACTAGGGTAAATCCCCAGTAGTGCAATTGTTGGGTCATAGGGTAGCTCTATTTTTAATTATTTGAGGAAACTCCACACTGTTTTCCAAAGTGGTTGCACCAACTTGAATTCCCACCAACAGTGTAAGAGGGTTCCCCTTTCTCTCTCCACATCCTCTCCAACACTTGTTGTTTCCTATACTGTTGATTTTGGCCATTCTAACTAGTGTAAGGTGGTATCTCAATGTGGTTCTGATTGGAATCTCCCTGATGGCTAGTGATGATGAACATTTTTTCATGTGTCTGTTAGCCATTTGCATGTCTTCTTTGGAGAAGTGTCTCTTCATGTCTTCTGCCCACTTTTTGACATGATTATCTGGTTTTTGGGTGTTGAGTTTAAGGAGTTCTTTATAGATCTTGATATTAGCCTTTGGTCTGTACAGAAGAATGAAACTCGACCATTCTCTAACCTTTTCATTTCTGTTTGGCACTGAACAGACTGTACAGCCCTTGCTGTGTCTTCCTCGTAGGTCCGAGCCCTGAGATTCTGGACAGTCTTTGCAAGAAACCGTCTACCTCTGAGGTCTGTGAGTAGGTAGCAGAGTCACCCTGTATGTGGGCACTGCCATTCCTTTCATAGCACAGCACTCACCCACTATGAACTCGCTTTCCACAGGATTGCTAGGAGTCTGTATGGTTTGTTGTATGCCATATAGATCAGCTCTCAGGCCTCTCAGAGCAGAGTTCATCTCAGTTTTCCCATGAGTGAATGTAGCAAATGTAAGTCTCAGCTCAGACTTTCAAGTATGCAAGAAAAATGACCTTCCTAATTTCTTTTAAATCAACTTAATGCTGACCTTGAGGCCACGTGTTTCTCAGTTGGTATGAAATTCCATCTCAATCATTAGTGTGATGCTCCCCGCCTCTCAGAATAATAGAAGGATGTGAATGGCTTTAGATTTTGCCCAGGAAATTATCATTATAACCGCCACATCACACAGGTTTCTAGCAATCACTTTTTTCCAGGAACCATTGTATGTGGTATATATACATACATATATATGTATACACACACACACACACACACACACACACATATGTGTGTGTGTGTGTATGTGTTGAGAGATTATAACTCAGGTTATTTGGGCTCTTTTATGGGCTAAATTGTGTTTTTTTCCTCAAAATTCACATATTGAAGTCCTAACCTCCAATATCTTAGAATGTGACTGTATTTGTAGATAGAACTTGGAAGAGATGATTAAGATAAAATGGGGTCACTAGGGTAGGCCATAATCCATTTGAACTAATGTCCTTAGAAGAAGAGGAGATAAGGACAGAGACACGGGAATGACCATGAAATGTGGCCATCGACAAGCCAAAGAGAGAGTCCTCGGAAGAAAGCAACTATATCAGCACCTTGATCTTGACTGCTAACATCCAGAACTGTGAGAAAATACTTACCTCGTTTAACCCGCACATCTAGTATTTTGTTACACCAGCTGTAGCAAACAGGCTTCAAAGCCTGTGTGCCTTTCATTTACTAACTGTAACCCCATTCTTGCCCCTTCTTTTTCCAAACAGAATGGTTATTACTTATTTTAATGATGGTGACAAAGAATCAAAGAAATTTTAGCATTATTTTAAAAATAAACTTCATTTTGGAATAATTTTAGATTTACAGAAAATAATGCAAAAATAGTACAGAGTTTCCATATACTATACGTTCCTAATGTTAACATCTTACATTATCATGGTACATTTGTAAAAACTAGAACCAGTGTTACTACTAACTAAACTTCTACTAATGTCCTTTTTTTCTGTCTCTGGATCCAGTCCAGGATAGCACATTGCATTGGGTCATCATATCTCCTTAGGCTTCTCTTGGTTGTGATTGTTTTTCCGGACATTGACAGTTTTTAAAAATGGCTGGTCAAGTGTTTTTAATGTCCCTCTGTTGGAATTTGTCATATTTTTCTTATGATTAGACAGAAGTTAGGGGGTATTAGAGAAATACCACAAAGGTAAAATTCCCTTTGCATCACATCATATCAGAGGGTACATTTTGTCAACATGATCATTACTGGTGACATTAACTTTGGTCATTTGGTCAAGATAGTTACAATGGACCGTATGTGTCCTCACAAAATTCATAAGGTGAAATCCGAATTCTTAATGTGGTGGTATTAGGAGCTGGGGCCTTTGGGAGGTGATTAGGTCATGAGAGTAGAGCCTGTATGAATGGGATTAGTACCCTTATAAAAGGAACCCAATGACATTCTTTGCCCTCTCTCCTCTGTGAGGATCCAAAATGAAGTTGACAGTCTGCATCCCACAAGAGGGCTCTCATAAGAACACAACCATCTTCTCACTCTGATCTTGGACTTCCAGCCTCCATAACTGTGAGAAATAGATTTCTGTTATTTATAAGTCACCCAATATATGGTATTTTGTTATAGGAGCCCACACTGACTAAGACAGAAGTCTTTGTCAAGTTTCTTCATTATAAGGTTTCCCCTTTTACACTGTCCTTTGGAAGGAGTCATTAAGTGCAGTTCACACTCATTTGAAGGTTGGGGATTTAATTCCATCTCCAGGAGGGAATAACATCTACATATATCATTTGGGCCAACCCTCCATGTGATACTTTTCTACTACCATGTTTGTCCAAGAGCCTTTATCACCCTCCTGCTTCTTGTCTTTAGTAGCCTACCTCCCTGGACCATACTTTAGATCATTTCCTCATCAGAGATCACCTATCTCATCATTATCTCAACACCTTTCTCTATGTTATGTGAAAGCTAAACAATATGACACTGATCACTCCTTAGCTGTTACTGGTGATTTACTTTGTTAGCCTGATCACACCACATTTGAATTTTAGAAGATTTTTAAGGATCTCATTTGATAAACAAAATGAGCAGTTCTAATAATAGGCACTTCAATCACAATGACAGGAAAACAGGCTGGTTCCAGGCAGCAAAACATTTATTTTCTTCATCATTTAAGAACCTTGGAAAATTTGAGCATTGTCTTGCCTTTTCTCTAGTAAGACATTATTACATGAGTGGTTTGTTTTCCAAAAGAAAAAAAATCATTTGTATCTGTCACTATGTATTTATGATTTCTCCTTCTTTTCCTAAGAGTCTTGTCCTTTAATTCTGTTTTGTGAACCTTACTATAAGCTTAGAGAAATGTGAAAAACTTCAACAGGATGTGGTATACAAGCTACATCATTCTTGTAATGATTTAGCTCTGAGTAGCTCTTGATTGCAAGTTAAATCTATATATATGGGTGATGTGCAGTTCATTGTATGTTCTGTTCAGCCAATTTTAACAGAAGTTAAATACCTGAAGGTATTGCTGGTTGACAAATGAAATGTTGCTCCTTTGAAGGAGAAAGCTATATCAGACTGCTGTTAGTGTCAGGAGGGTGAAGGACTATTTTAATTACATATATAATGAGATACCTGATAACAAGGAATAGCTGAGAGAAGATGGGAGGGAACCATTTACAAGTATATATAATGCTATCTGGATGGTTCAGGCATGTTTTTAAAGATGAGTCCCTTCTTTCTGTGATTTTTAGGAGCAAAAAGGTGTCAAGGTTAGGAATTAACTTTCCAATCTATCAGTACTGTATTACAAAGAGATTTGGAAGGCTCAGAGCAATATTTCACTCTCAGTTGAAAATCCACATAAAGGGCACATTCCCATGCTTTTGTTTCTTATGTGGTTAGTGTAGCAATAGAATGTGGCACACTGTTTTTATGGTACACTTTCAAGTTGTTTTTTGATGAAAAACAAGCTGAAATTTGGAAGATGGAACTATAAAAGTGTCCAGGTGTTCCTGTAAAGAAAGTCATGAACTGAAGGGATGTAAATTATATTCTTTCACAATCATAGAAAACCTGTTTTTTTGTCTTTTCAAATTAGTTTTTTTCCCTTAAGATGTCAGTTTTTTAATTTTAATTTTTATTAAGCTTTTAATTTTAATTCCAGTACAGTTAACATACAGTGTTATATTATTTTCAGGTATACAATATTGTGATTCATCAATTCTATCCTTTTTAAAGCCATTTGAAGAAGGTAACATTTTCTATTTTCAACACCTACAGCCTCATTCCCACCCTCCATACCCTGCCATTTTTGTCCATCTATATTTGTTTGATTCATTGGCTCATTCAACAATAACTGTTGAACACCTATGATACTCTAGGTATTATGCCAGATCTTAGGGATTCAGCAGTGAGTGTAATAGATACAGTCTCAGTGCTAGTGGAGTGTATTCTTATGTGAGAGACTGGCATTAATTAAATAGCCAAAAGAATGAGTATAAAATGACAGCAAGACAAGTAGCATGATGGCAAATGACCTGGGGCTAGGAGAACTTAAAACAGGATAATTTGACCTATTCTCTTAGTAAGGAGTCTCAGAAACAATTCTCTCTCAATACCAGGGCCCCTAAAACAGATATTACTTTATAAGAAGACTGTGTTTTCATTGTTAGAACTGTCCCTGAATTAGTTGAAGAAAGTTATATTCCTTATATATAAAACTGGTTTATATACATTGATTATCTCAAATTAATAAAATTATGAATGAAAAGGGAGAGATCACAACTAACACCAAGGAAGTAGAAACAATCATCAGAAGCTATTATCAACAGTTATATGCCAATAAGTTAAGCAACCTAGATGAAATGGATGCATTCCTGGAAAAATATAAACTCCCAAATTGAACCAGGAAGAAAGTGACAACCTGAATAGACCGATATCTAGGAACGAGATTGAAGCAGTGATCAAAAACCTCCCAAAAAACAAGAGCCCATGACCTGACGGATTCCCTGGGGAATTCTACCAAACTTTCAAAGAAGAAATAACACCTATTCTCCTGAAGCTGTTTCAAAAAATTGAAGCAAAAGGAAAACTTCCAGACTCTTTTTTTTTTAAAGATTTTATTTATTTGACAGAGAGAGATCACAAGTAGGCAGAGAGGCAGGCAGAGAGAGAGGGAAGCAGGGTCCCTGCCGAGCAGAGAGCCCTATGCGGGGCTCGATCCCAGGACCCTGGGATCATGACCTGAGCTGGAGGCAGAGGATTTAACCCACTGAGCCACCCAGGTGCCCCCAGAGTCTTTTTATGAAGCCAGCATTACCCTGGTCCCCAAACCAGGCAAAGACCACACCAAAAAGGAGAATTTCAGACCAATATCACTGATGAATATGGATGCTAAGATTCTCAACAAGATCCTAGCAAACAGGATCCAATAGCACATTAAAAAGATCATCCACCATGACCAGGTGGGATTACAAGGGTGGTTCAACATTCGCAAGTCAATCAATGTGATAGAACAAATCAATAAGAGAAGAGAGAAGAACCACATGGTCCTCTCAATTGATGCAGAAAAAGCACTTGACAAAATCCAGCATCCGTTCCTGATTAAAACGCTCCAAAGTATAGGGATAGAGGGAACATTCCTAAACTTCATATAATCTATCTATGAAAGACCCACAGCAAACATCATCCTCAATGGGAAGAAGCTCACAGCTTTCCCGTTGAGATCAGGAACAAGACAAGGATGCCCACTCTCACCACTCTTGTTCAACATAGTATTAGAAGTCCTATATACATTGATTATAATGTAAAAGTTTGAATTCACGTGTTAACTTTATGTTTGAAATAAAAATCTAAGATTGTTTTAAAAAATCATCTTATTGAAGTATATATACAGAAAAGTGCAAACATAATCTTGTGTCTCGATGAACTCTCAAAAAGTGAACACATCCACTTAACTAGCATTTAGGAGAAATAGGACATTACCAGTTCCCCAGGAAGCCCCTCTCATGCCACTTCTAGCTATGTGTTTTCAAATATATCAGTGGATACACGTGTCTAGGAAACTCAGCCTGCAATGTCTGGTGACCCCCAGTGTGCCTGGGCAATGCAGTCCCTGCTTGCCTGATCACTTATGATAAGTCAGGATGACTCTAAGTTGATCCCATTAGAGGCAGGCATGGTGGACATCCATCTGAGGAAGCCTAAGGCACAAAGTCCATGTGATTGATGTGGCAGCATTCAGACCAACTGATGGCCATTTCTCCTGACCAGACAAGAAAAGATCCTTGAGAAATTGTGGGCCATCAGACTGGCTTCATCTACATTTCCTGGCTGTCAGTATGCATCAAACTCTCTCTGGGGAAGTTTTGTCATCATTAACACCTCTGCTTGTCTACAGACCCTCTCTTTTCTCCTTAAGGCCTTAGGAAGTTGGAGGCAATGTCTGAGTGTGCACAATCTTTATCCATTTTCTATTATTCTGTTCTCTGCTGAAGGCTGACTCATCAGAAGGAAAAAAGAGTATGCTCCTGGCTCCACCAGTGCAACTGGAAAATTAGTCCTTAAACACTCTAATGCTCCAGAGAGGTATGTCAGGAAAGAATTCTTAGGATATATCACCTTAGCTGGGATCTAAAGGGTGAGCAAGAGTTAAAGAGACAAAAAGGGAGGAGCATTCCATGCAGAAGGACTACTCCATGCATAATCTCTATGGCAGGAAGGAGCAGAGGGCATAAACAGATTAGGAGGAAGAATGATGAGAGATGAAGTGGGAAAGGAGGTAGAAGCTAGACTGTGTAGGACCTTGTAGGCTATATTATATTTCTCCTTTATATTAATTGTAATGGAAACCTCCTATTCAATTGGAGAAAGAACATTTGTGTAAAATGATCAAATTTGTATTTTGGAAAAGATCAATCTGGCTGAAGTGTGAAGAAGATATTGGGGCTTATGCATAGATGCACTGATAATAGCTAACAAAGAATGAGCATTTACTGAGTGACTTACATATATTAACTCATTTAACTCCTGACCCCTCTATCCCTGTGAATAGATTCTATTCTTATCTTCATTTCACAGATACAGTCATACCAGTAACGAGTAGCAAAGGCAGGATTTGAACCCAGGCACACTGGCTTCAGAACCCATGTATCTAAATACTAGGCAGAACTGTCTTTTGTTAGTTCTGAGGCTTATTTTGTAATAGATGATGGTTACTTGGATTTAAAAGATGGTGGAGACAGAAAGAACTGGACTGATTTGAAAGACTGTTAGAAGATAAAAATGACAGAATACAATGACAGGTTGAGTAAGGGGGAGTTCAGAGTACCAACGATGATTCCTTAGGTTTGGAATATGCAACGGGATCTGTGGTGGTATCATTGACTAAAATAGGGAACACCCATTGACAAGAGCCAGCCTTGGAAGAGAGAATTATTTTGTTCTGGAATGTACTGAGTTGGAGCGAACTATGAAACAATAAGCAGAAAAGTAACGTCATATGAGCAGTATGTTATGCCTAGCACACAGCAATGTAGCAATGTGTGAACATTCAGCCTATACATAATGATTACCTTGGTCTGAAATTTCCAAAACTCCAATATTCTGTGTTCAGGTAGAAGAGGATGAACCCACAAAAGAGAGAAGCAGCCAATGCGATAAGAACAAGAGAGGCAAGGAGAACAGGAGAGTCTCATAAGCCCCCAAATCAAGGTATGAGTGTTACGACTATTAATGACATATTTTTTTAAATGGGATTTATGATTTCACTCATATATGGAATTTAAGAAACAAAACAAATGAGCAAAGGGGAAAAAAGAGAGAGAGAAGCAAGCAAGAAACAGAATGTTAACTCTAGAGAACAAACTGATGGTTACCAGAGGGGAGATGGGTAGGAGGATGTGTGGAATCTTTTCAGGGGTACAATATAGTGATTCAACACTTCCATACATTATTCAGTGCTCATGATAAGTGCACTCTTTAATCCCCATCCCCTATTTTCTGGGTACATCATTAAAGTAATTTGCAGGATCTCAAACAGATATCTTTATGTCAATATTCATTGTAGCATTATTCACAATACCCAAAGGTGGAAAGAACCAAGTGTCCATCAACAGATGAATAGATACATAAAATGTAATTTACACATATCATGAAATGTTTAGCTATAAAATGAATGAAGTTCTGATCCATGCTACAACCTCAGTGAACCTTCCAAGTATCCCAGGAGTCACCACACGGAGTTCTTGCACAAGCAGACAGCTCTTTGTATCTCTCTCCGGAGGGTGTTCTCTACCCACTAGGGCAAGCTCAGCCTGTCTGTGGGGGTAGCCAGGTATTCTGGGCAGCTGTTACTTCAGAGTGACAACCAAACAGTGAAAGGAGCTCGTGAATTAAATAGCCAGTTTCCTTATCCCTCAGTGGAACAATGGGATTGAGTCCCCATTCCCCACTCTTTTTTTTGCTGTGCTTTCTGAGATTAGCTTTCAAATTAACTTCTTGCCAGCAAATTCAGTCTCAGAATCTTTTGGCAGGGAGCGGGGAGGGAGGCCTGCAAATGAACACAGCTTGTGTTATCTTCCGCAGTGTGATAAAATCATGGAGAAATACATATAAACCCAAATTTTAAAACCAGTCTGGTATAGTCAAGGATTCGATTCACCTTGATTAGGAATATTATGTGAACTCAGATCCAGATATAATTCTGCATTTACTTACCAAGTGTTAAAAATGATTCACAGAAATTTTCATTAGTACAATTTTATAACAAGTAATGGTTAGCTTGATACCAATTTGCATTTCCTTTCTGTTTGATCATAAATCTGTCTTTTGAGTTCTCTATCCCTATATTATGGACAAACGACATACTTGCATGCTCAGTTAATCTGCAAGAGTGCCCCCCAGGAAGCCATTCACAGATACATAGGGCTGCAAACACAAGCAGATTATCTGCAATTGTCGATTACTTCTCCTCTGTGAAAAAGACTCAAAACTGCTCATTTATAGGGTAGATCATAGACACACACAAATATAAAATAAAGGTATAAATATATACACATGAACAATTTCTGCAGGCAAAATCAGATGAAAAAGAAAAGAACTTCTAGACATAAGCAGAACTCTGAGAGTCTGTGTACTCATTCTAGTCTATTTTTTTTTTAATAGAGGTATTTAGTATTCTTCGGATGAAAGAGATAAAGACCACTTGATGACACTAATTGCCCTTCCATTCATGCTGGGATTCTGCAGCCACCAATCCACAGCATATTTTTTTATTTTATTTTTTTAATTTCTTTTCAGCGTAACAGAATTCATAGTTTTACACCACACCCAGTGCTCCATGCAATGCGTGCCCTCCCTAATACCCACCACCTGGCTCCCCCAACCTCCCACCCCCCACCCCTTCAAAACCCTCAGGTGGTTTTTCAGAGTCCATAGTCTCTCATGGTTCATCTCCCCCCAAATTTCCCTCAACTCCCTTCTCCTCTCCATCTCCCCATGTCCTCCATGTTATTTGTTATGCTCCGCAAATAAGTGAAACCATATGATAATTGACTCTCTCTGCTTGACTTGTTCCACTCAACATAATCTCTTCCAGTCCCGTCCATGTTGATACAAAAGTCGGGTATTCATCCTTTCTGATGGAGGCATAATACTCCATAGTGTATATGGACCACATCTTCTTTATCCATTCGTCTGTTGAAGGGAATCTTGGTTCTTTCCACAGTTTGGCGACCGTGGCCATTGATGCTATAAACATTGGGGTACAGATGGCCCTTCTTTTCACCACATCTGTATCTTTGGGGTAAATACCCAGTAGCGCAATTGCAGGGTCATAGGGAAGCTCTATTTTTAACTTCTTGAGGAATCTCCACACTGTTCTCCAGAGTGGCTGCACCAACTTGCATTCCCACCAACAGTGTAAGAGGGTTCCCCTTTCTCCACAT
>PISX010013705.1:0-20610 GCA_004024625.1 Mellivora capensis | reverse complement strand
ATGAGGTGGTATCTCAATGTGGTTTTAATTTGTTATCTCCCTGATGGCTAGTGATGATGAACATTTTTTCATGTGTCTGATAGCCATCTGTATGTCTTCATTGGAGAAGTGTCTGTTCATATCTTCTGCCCATTTTTTGATATGATTATCTGTTTTGCATGTGTTGAGTTTGAGAAGTTCTTTATAAATCCTGGATATCAACCTTTTGTCTGTACTGTCATTTGCAAATATCTTCTCCCATTCCGAATCCATAGCATTTCTTAAACAAAGGAAGCATGCCCCGCATGTCCGTAAGTCCGCCAGTTTGCTTCAACTTTTGATATTGTGCAAACTTTCAGATACAAACAGTGGTACCACAGCTGGAACACCATGCTCAAGCCTTTGGTCTTTAAACTGAAAGATGACCACAGATGTCTTCTAGATTCTTTTTCTGTAGACCCCCTCTGGCACTGATAACAGGTCTTTCAGATTTCTTGGAAAACAATCACCAGGTCCTATCAGTTTCTAACTGGCAGACAGTAGTAACGTATAAAAGCAGAGTTCAATTTTAAAACATGAAAATGTCTTAAAGACAGACTTCGTCATGTAGGATCTCTGAAAATATGCCCAGTTTGCCTATTCCCAGCTCAAACCTGACAGCTGATCTTAGTAGCTCTGGAATAGGGAAGTCAGAAAAGGTTGTAAAATCCTACAAGGGGCTCCTGTTATGACATTCATTGACTGAGGGTTGCTCTCTTCTCCAGTGCTTCCTCTGGCGGTGATTACATCTAGGTAAACTATCAAAAACTCTGAAAACATATAACCCAATTGTTAAAAATACAATTCTCATAAAAATATGTAGTGAGCCTGTGTCGAAGTTTTTTTTTTCAACTCGTTACTGAAGGAACCAGAGAAACAACAGACCTAGCTCCTACATGACCTAGCTTCAAAAGGATTAGAAAAACTTGGATTTATATAATTGCTGGGGACAGAGATATTGAAATACATTTGCTGGGTTAGATACAAAAGTGTTACTATCCTATCAGGGAATAAAACCATAACCTTTGGTATTATATTCTCTGTCAGAGAAAAAAAAACAACACATTATTTCACTCTTACAGTGTTCTGCAGTTTAAGGCATGTGTAGAACATCTGGGCTCTGATGATCAGATAAAGGTGCATTTCCTGAAAGAGGTTCTGACTTTCAATGGACTCAATAGGAAATACTCTGATGTGATATTAAAAGGTCATATAATGATATTTTTGCTTTGTTTTTAAGTTTGGGTCTTTTTTTTTCCCCTGAAAGCTGAGAATAAGTGGTTTCGGTGCAATGGTATGGGAAGGATAAAGGCAGTTCTCAAATACAGTGTAACACAACGTCTAAAAGCTGAAACAGTAAATCATGAGGAATGTTGAAATGTTTACTATTAACCTTTAAAAGGATTTGCAGATACACCTCTAATTACCTGATACTCATCTGCATTCTAATATGCATTCTTTTGTGGAAGAGTACTTAAATCAGAATCTCTGGTGGTGGGGGGGAAGCCTGCATGGATAGTTTTTAATAGCTCCCCAAATGATTCTGATGTGCATCCAGGGTTAAGAAGTCCTGATCTAGAATGAACTGTTAGGTACAAGATATGAGCAGTGGAAGGAACTCCCCAAGGCAGAGTCCCAAATCTTTGAAGGGGGGTAAGATAGAGATGTGAGCAGGAGGCAAGGACAGTGATAAATAAGGTTACACATTAGAAGTCTGAGGGTACAACCTTGTGGCCTGTGGCTTCCAAGACTCTGGGGCTAACAGACCAAGAGCCATAGGTGCAGAACACTGTGCTCTCCTCTTCCACCTCTGCCCCAGAGTAAGCCCTAGGCTTGTTATAATGCATTTACGTTGCAGTTATAGCCACCCCTCATGGGGAAAGCCTGCTATGAGGGTTCCAGTATAAAACTTATGGGGTCAAAAACTGGCCCCCTCCCAGCCAGTGGCAGGAGTCTCCCAAATGATTGGAAGCAACCTCCATTAGAGACTACCCTACCCATGATGCAAGACCCCCCCCCCCCACACACACACATAAAAGAAAAGGACCTCTGTAGCCTCAGGGCAGTTGCCTCCTCAAGGCCTGCCTCCTCTTACACCTTAAGAGTGTACTATTGCTTTAATAAAGTGCCTTGTGCTTGCTACTTTCCTTCTGGCTGTCTTTCTTCCAGTGCAGATCCTCACATAAATCTTTTCATGGGGAATCTGAGAACCAAGACGTTCATGCACACAATGCAGACTGTCCACTAGTAACATAAACGAATACCCATTCTGGCATAGTGGCTGGCCCTGACTCCACTCCCTCTGAAGCAAGACTGACTGTTGAAAAGTACCACCCAGTGCACAATGTTTTTAGATAACTTACCCATAGCTTATCTATTGCCTCATTCTTTTTTTTTTAATTTTTATTTTTTATAAACAAATTTTTATCCCCAGGGGCTATTGCCTCATTCTTAAATATGAATTTACAATCAGAGTTAGCCAGGTATTTAAGGGAACTCTTCAAACTTTAAGAGTAAAACCAAGATAAGTGAACAGTGGGGAAGTGACTCCCCAGAAATGGAAAATTTCAAGCAGATGTATTTTAAAATAATTGAATTAGACACTTTAGTATATTAGGCAATATTTTAAGAAAAATATGCTCTAAGAATCTGAACGTCCTGTGTCCCACCATATAAGTTTTTCTTCATGTGGGATTAATAAATTATTAATAAATTTCTTGTTCCTGAGCTGACCATGGCCCAAGCTATTACTCCAAATCTATGACACCAAATTCATGCAGGTCTTTAATGTGCCACAGTCCACTCACTCTTACCTCAAGTTCCCCGTCTCTCTTCCCACCCCCACTCTCATTTAACAACACTGCTGCCTCCTTCACTGAGAAAACAGAAGGGATCCAAAGTGAGTTTCCTCATATACCTCCCACATCTACCCACCTACTAACATATATACCCATGTGCTCTACCTTCTGGCCTGTTGTGAACTTTTCATATTCCTGTCTGGGGGGCAGCAGCACCATTACTGTATACCAACTCAAGTACTCATCGCAACACTTTTACAACTTAAATACACATCTCCAGGGTTTCTCTCCTTTCTCACTTTCATCCATTTTCATTTTCTAGTGGAGAATTCTGGTTTATTCAACATGTTCTTATTTCTCCTGTTGTTCAGCACACACACACACACACACACACACACACACACACACCTTCTCTTAACCCCCACATGACCCTTAAGCTATTGCTTCATTTCTCTCCTCCATTTTATTTATTTCTTTTTTAAGATTTTATTTTTAAGGAATGGAACTTAGATTTATAATCCCAAGATCAAGGGTTGCAAACTCTACTAACTGGGCCAGCCAGATGCCCCTTTCTCCTCCACTTTAAATCTCTTTGAAAGAGTTACCTGTCTACTTCTATTCCTCCCATTCTTCCTTGATCTTCCTCTATTCAGGCATTTGTTACTGTCACTCCATTGAAACAGTGCCTGTCAAGGTCACTAGTGGGTACCACATTGCTAAATTAAATGGTTAATTCTCAGTTTTCATTTTATGTGACACAATTACCCTTTCCTCCATGAATCACTTTGTTCACTTGGCTTCAGGGGTACATCTTCCTACTCATTGTTCACTTCCCCTTTACTGATATCTCATCATTTATCTTACTAATAACCACTGGAGAGCCTCTACACTCAGTCATTGGTCTTTTTCCTGTCTCCATTTACCCTCATTCCTCCGATGGCCTCAACCGTAAGGTTTTATATATTATCTAAAAGCTCCCATTTTTTCTATACCATAGAAATGACTCCTAAAATTACACCTTTAGTCTGATCTTTCTTCAGAACTCCACTTATTTCTTTTTTTTTATTTCATTTCTTTTCAGCGTAACAGAATTCATAGTTTTACACCACACCCAGTGCTCCATGCAATGCGTGCCTTCCACAATACCCACCACCTGGCTCCCCCAACCTCCCACCCCCACCCCTTCAAAACCCTCAGGTGGTTTTTCAGAGTCCATAGTCTCTCATGGTTCATCTCCCCCCCAATTTCCCTCCACTCCCTTCTCCTCTCTATCCCCTATGTCCTCCATGTTATTTATTATGCTTTCAAGTAAGTGAAACCATATGATAATTGACTCTCTCTGCTTGACTTATTTCACTCAGCATAATCTCTTCCAGTCCCGTCCATGTTGATACAAAAGTTGGGTATTCATCCTTTCTGATGGAGGCATAATACTCCATAGTGTATATGGACCACATCTTCTTTATCCATTCGTCTGTGGAAGGGCATCTTGGTTCTTTCCACAGTTTGGCGACCGTGGCCATTGATGCTATAAACATTGGGGTACAGATGACCCTTCTTTTCACCACATCTGTATCTTTGGGGTAAATACCCAGTAGCGCAATTGCAGGGTCATAGGGAAGCTCTATTTTTAACTTCTTCTTTTAAAAAAAAAAGATTTTATTTATTTATTTGACAGAGATCACAGAGAAGCAGGCAGAGAGAGAGGAGGAAGCAGGCTCCCTGCTGAGCAGAGAGCCCGATGCGGGGGCTTGATCCCAGGACCCTGAGATCATGACCTGAGCCGAAGGCAGAGGCTTTAACCCACTGAGCCACCCAAGCGCCCCTCTATTTTTAACTTCTTGAGGAATCTCCACACTGTTCTCCAGAGTGGCTGCACCAACTTGCATTCCCACCAACAGTGTAAGAACTCCACTTATTTCTAATAATTTACTTGACTTTTCTACTAGGATTTTTTTAAACCATAACAAAAACTCAAGTTTAATTTTTCTAACATATTGAATAATATTAGGATGACCATACATCCCAGTTTATGACTTTTGGTTATTTTTAGTGCACTGCTTCTCTGCCTTGTGGCTAGGATCAAGTGATTATTTTTTCACTATGAAAAATATTCCTAAAAAGAGATATTCCTGTATGAATAAAAAGTACATGGTTACCTAAAGGAATATAGCTCTGTGTTTGAGAGTACTAAATTGATGTCCTACTCTCAAGGTAGTTCAGTTTACCACAACATTCCTGTTTTCTTTCTCACACAAAGAGAAAGAACCTCTAGTTTGTTTAATGACATTGAAGACCATTTTTATAATCCTGTTGTATTTAAATGATTGTAATTACTTGATGAGTTCTATTAATACAAAGTTGTAATTTACTTTTTTATAGGTTTTTTCTTCTGACTCTACAAGGATTTATAGTTTTCCTATGCTGTTAAAACAGGAGCTAGCAAATTGTTGTTCAGTTGATTTTGAGAAATTAGATTTTTAAAGGGCTTATATAGGAAAATTATTTTTAAGATTCCTGACACTACCTGTCACTGAGTCTACAGCTGTATTAAAATCAGTGGTTCTTAATTTTTCCAGCTTTACTGAAATATATATATGACATTTTTTAAGTTTAACACATATATATAATTAAAACATACATATATTTTACAAAATAATTACCACATTAAGGCTACTTAACACATGCATCCCCTCATATAATTACAACTCTTGCTTTGTTGTTGTGGTGGTGGTGGTGGTGACATTTAAAATCAACTCTCTTAGCAACTTGCAAGTATACAATACAGTATTATTAACTATGAGTGACTCTTGAACAAAACAGGGGTTAGGGGGCCAATGTCCTAAATAGTCAGAAGTCAGAATTTAACTTTTGACTTCCCCAAAACTTAACTACTAACAGCCTACTATTGACCAGAAGTCTTACCGATAACATAGTTGATTAACATGTTTTTGTATGTTAAATGTATTATATACTGTGTTATTATAATAAAGTAAGCTAGAGAAAAGAAAATGTTATTAAGAAAATTATAAGGAGGATTACCTGGGTGGTTCAGTTGGTTAAGTGGCTGACTCTTGATTTCAGCTCAGATCATGATCCCAGAGTCCTGAGATTGAGTCCTGCATCAGGCTCCGTGCTCAGCAGGAATCTGCCCCTCCCCACATTTGCATGCTCTCTCTCACTCTCTCTCCAATGAAAATAAATCTTAAAAAAAGAAAATTAATAAGGGAGAGAAAATACATTTACAGTACTGTACCATATTTACTTTTAAAAATCCACATATAAATGAACCCACATAATATCAACCTGTGCTGTTCAATGGTCAATAATCACCATGCTGTACATTAGATTCCCAAAATGTATTAATCTTAAAACTAGAAGTTTGTACCCTTTGTCAAACATCTCATTTCTCCCCTCCTCCAGCCACTGGCAATTACCAGTCTCCTCACTGTTTCTATGAGTTTGGCTTGTTTAGACTCCACATATGAATAATATCATATAGTATTTGTCTTTCTGTATCTTACTTATCTCACATAGCATAATGCCCTCAAAGTTAATCTAAAAACCCTGAATGTGGGCACCACCTGGTGGCTCAGTCATTAAGCATCTGCCTTCAGCTCAGGTCATGATCCCAGGATACTGGGATCAAGCCCAACGTCAGGGTCATTGCTCAGCGGGGAGTCTGCTTCTCCCTCTTCCTGCTGTTCCTCCTGCTTGGGCTCTCTCTCTCAAATAAATAAATAATAAATAAAATTTTGGGACGCCTGGGTGGCTCAGTTGGTTGGACGACTGCCTTCGGCTCAGGTCATGATCCCGGAGACCCGGGATCGAGTCCCACATCAGGCTCCCAGCTCCACTGGGAGTCTGCTTCTCCCTCTGACCTTCTCCTCGCTCATGCTCTCTCACTGCCTCTCTCTCAAATAAATAAATAAAATCTTTAAAAAAAAATTTTTAAAACCCCTGAAAGCAGCCAAATAGTAAAATGAATAAAGGTAGGAACAGGAAATACAGATTTTTTTCAAATGCAAACAATATTATAACAGTATGTTCCACCTTTCTTGTAAAGGCTTGTTAATGATGGGCAAGTTAGAAATTTAAATAATCATCCACAAAATTAAATACTATGAATCCATTTAATCACTAATGAGATCTCTGTATGCTTACATGGAAATATGTTCATGATATATTGATAGTTAAGAAAAACAGTGGCAGAACCATATATGAATTACTAATTTATCTTAATAAATGTTAAGTGCATATTTTCTTTGTACATCATATTATGTTGTTATGGGGTGTCTTCTATGATGCTGTGAAATAGAAGGGCTCTTTTCATGGAAGCACTTTGGGATTAGCTTGGGTATAGTATTCTTGGTGATCAGTCCTTTGGCCTACCATTTTGCTAGGAAGAGGGTTTGTCAATTTTTATTTCTTTGAAATTAATACCCCACACACTTCATAAAGAACATGTGGAAGCTTATAATCAAGATATTTAAAGCAACTACTATTATATTTTTTTATATACTTAAAAATATTTTTTTAAATAGACAGTAAGGAAGAAAGGTCAGAATAATATAGAAGAGATACAAAGTTGCACTTATTTTTACCATTGATCATGCAGTTTATCTCTAGTTTTCTGAAGGCGAAGACAGAAGAGGAAATAAATTTTTAAAGTAGGAGCAAAATTTCCTGGAGAGCTTGTCTGCCCTAGTGGAATTGAGAGCCTCAATTGTAATAATGGAAAGAAAAATGCTTTATACAATGTAAAGTGCCATATAAATTTAAGGGATTGATTTGACTGAGTCCGGAAATTCTTAACTTATCTTTCTTTGGGAAGCTACTAAATGGGCCTTCCTTTGGCTGTGCATTACATTTTATGAACATAATACAGTAGAGAAAATCTTTCTAGAGTCTCTTGGGCTCATTCTTTTAGCTATTCACCATATTGCCTTTGCAGAAATGCTCTTTCAATCAGTAGATGTGTGTCCAATTTTATCAGGGGCTAATTTGCACATTAAGTAAAAAGTTCTTAAGGAAGACATCAGTTATTTGCATAGTCATTTAAATGAATCTAATTTATGGATGAAGTTTGTCAAGTTTAAAATTTATTGATTGCCCTTAAATCCTTGTTCTTGACACTTAAAATTCTTACACCATATAGTTATTATCGTGGTGCTTGTGACTTCATTTGTAGTTGGTATGCTTAGATATGTTGGAATCACTTGAGACTATCGATTATGAAATTCAATCAGTAGAAGAGGCAACCCAGTTAGATCTTGACTTGATTATTAGTCATTTTCTTCTTTCAACATAAGGATCCCAAGAGGTAGTCTACAGTATTAGAAGAATCATATTAAATGATGATTGAAGTAGTTAAGAGCTCTTCTTTAAGCTGTTTACAAACTTCTTAGAAAAGTTTGCCTGAATAGCCTAGTTTCTAGAGAAAGCCTGGCAGTTTAGACTCCTTTTTCTCTCAGTGAGCTGTGAAGGATCTTGAACAAGGACATTAGTAATTCTGTGACTCAGTTTCCTCCTATATAAAATTGAGACAAGTATGGTACCTACTTCAAAGCATTGTTGTGGGGATTAAATGAGGCAATACTCATAGTAGGTTTAGGATGGTGACTGGCCATTAGCATTCATTAAATGTTAGCTAGAAGTAAGAGTAGTATTGCATAGGTCAGAAAACCATAGGTCATGCTCCAGAAACCTTTTCTCTATTAGGCCAGGTGGTTAGGAAATGTTCTTTTATTGGCTTTGTGTCAGAACAGTTTCTTCAAAAGCAGGTCACCAAAGAAACTGGTATCTGGAGTTATGTTGTGGAATCCTACTGAAGAAAGAAAGAGAAGAGTCAGAGAGGTTTGTTAGAGATAGCCAGAGATGAAATAAAAATCATTCAGTCCACAGGGAAGACATAAGACTTAAAATGGGAGACAAAAGCATAGGTAAAAGCCAGGCAGAGGTAGAGTAGAATAGGGCAAATATGAGAATTATGGGATTACCTTCACTATTACTTAAATCTTCTATTACTTTGTACACCCAGGGCCTGAATGGGTGAGGTTGACTTAAAAGTATAGGGACAGTTCTATTTGTTCTGGTAGATGTCTTCCAAACTTCTGTTTAATGGGGAAACAAAATATTAACTCTGAGTGTTAGGAAATTTAAGGTAAAGTCTATTCAAGGATCAGTAAATCTTAGCATGCTTTTAGGAGAAAGAAAAGCAGCGAATGTCCAGAACCTGAAAATGCCAGAATAAAGAGGCATAATTGATAAGGTAAGTTTCTAGAAGAGGCAGGAATAAAGATATTGCCTGTTACCAATGGGGACATTAGCTCAGCATGGAACAGAAGCTGCTCTTCCTTTGAGAGATAAAGAAAAATAATAAAAATGAGTGAACAGTTTGGATGTATCCTTGGGTTCCAAGAGGGTCTCTTGTAGACAACATATGGATGGATCCTGTTGTTTTATCCAATCTGCAACCCTGCGCCTTTTTATGGGAGTGTTTAGGCCATTCATGTTGAGAGTGATTATTGAAAGATACATTTTTAAGATACTTTTTTAAGCCTTGCTGGTCTTGGAAGCTCTTTATCATTCCATCCATTTTGAATGCCAGCCTTGCTGGATAAAGTATTCTTGGCTGCATGTTCTTCTCATTTAGTGCCCTGAATATGTCTTGCCAGGCCTTTTAGGCTTGCCAGGTTTCTGTGGACAGGTCTGACATTAATCTGTACATACGGAATCTCTCCCCCCTAGCTACTCTCAAAAGCTCTTGTTTAAAATTATGATTCATCAGTCTCACAATCAAATGCCTCAAGGTCTTTCTAGATTTGTTGATCTTGGGGGATATTCTTTCTATCTTTAGGACATGAATGCTGGTTTCATTCCCCAGATTGAGAAAATTTTCATGGAGAATTTATTCAATGATATCTTCTAGTCTTCTTTCTTTCTCTCCCCCTCAGGGATCCTAATAATTCTGACATTGGAACATTTCATGGCATCATTTATTTCCCTAATTCTGCTTTCATGGATTCTAAGCTGTTTGTTCCAGGCCTCCTCCTGATCCTTTTTCTCTATCAATTTGTCCTCTACATCACTAATTCTATCTTCTGCCTTGGTTACCCTAGCTATTAGAGTATTTAGATTAGATTGGATCTCATTGATAGCATTTTTAACTTCTTCCCGGGAGGCTTTCACTTCTGTCCTTAGAAATTCCATGTTGTCACTAATGGCTTTCTTCAATCTAGCCATTACCTGGATAATTGTTACCCTGAATTCCCTTTCGGACATACTGTTTATGTCCATATCCAATAGTTCTGATGGAGAGGGCACAGTCTCTGAATTTTTCCTCTGTTGGGTGTTCCTCCTCCTAGTCATTTTGGTGAGAGGTGGTTGAGGGGATGTGTAGCTGAATATATCAATCACGATCCAGGCAAGGTGCACCCTGGAACGCTTCTGAGTAATCGGAAGTCACCAAAAAGAAAGAAAAAAGAAAAAAAAGAGAGAGAGAGAGAAAGAAAGAGACAGAAAAAAAAAGAGAAGACCAGCCAGAATGGGCCCCAAAGATAAGATTTATAAGGTATACAAACAAAAATGGACAAACAAAAAGACCAACAAAAGTAAATGACAAGAAAAAAAAAGAACCCAGCCAAAATGAACCCCAAGGATAGGATTTATATAATACCAGAACAAAAACAAATACACAGAAACACTGACAGAAGAAAAAGATGGGAAAGTGATTATAAATCCTTGATGTGGGTGAGGAAAGTTATTTTGATTCTTCCTGGGTATATGTTGATATCTTTGTTAAAGGACTCAACTTTCCAGAGCTAAAGGGAGATTAAAACTGGTTTATATATAGGGGTAGTATTAATTAGGGAAGGAGGATTACCTTGAAGCTTATATCTATATGTATATTAAAAAAATAGAAAAGCAAAAGAAAAACATAGGTATATGTATAAAAAAGTTCAAGTTAAAAGGTTATTATGGAATATGTTGTATTAAGCCTCTAGTTGTAATGGTAAGCAGGTTTAAAAAATTAAAAAGAAAAAGAATAATGAGAACAAATTAAAAATAAAAGTTGTAGGGCAATACTGGGAGCTTAATATATTGTTTCCCCCTGATATTGAAGGGATGGAGAAGCATCTTTCATGCCAGTGGGCCTCAAAAGAAAGCTAGGGTAGCATTTCTCATATCAGATAAATTAGATTTTACACTAAAGACTGTAGTCAGAAATAAAGAAGGACACTACATCATTCTTAAAGGGTCTATCCACCAAGAAGATCTAACAATTGTAAATATTTATGCCCCCAATACAGGAGCAGCCAACTACATAAGACAACTGTTAATCAAGATAAAGAGTCATATTGATATGAATACATTAATAATGTGGGATCTTAACATGCCACTCTCAATAATAGATCATCCAAGCAGAAAATCAATAAAGAAACAAGAGCATTGAATGACACATTGGACCAGATAGACCTCATAGATATATACAGAACATTCCACCCTAAAACAACAGAATACTCATTCTTCTCAAGCGCACATGGAACTTTGTCCAGAATAGACCACATACTGGGTCACAAATCAGGGCTCAACCAATACCAAAAGACTGAGATTATTCCCTGCATATTCTCAGACCACAGTGCTTTGAAACTGGAACTCAACCACAAGAAAAAGTTTGGAAGGAATTCAAACACTTGGAAGCTAAAGACCACCCTGCTTAAGAATGTTTGGATCAACCAGGAAATCAAAGAAGAACTTAAACAATTCATGGAAATCAATGAGAATGAAGACATTCAGTCCAAAACCTATGGGATACAGCAAAGACGGTCCTAAGAGGAAAAATACATAGCCATCCAAGCCTCCCTCAAAAAAAAAAGGAAAAATCCAGAATATACCAGCTGTCTTTACACCTTAAGAAACTGGAGAATCAACAACAAATTAAGCCAACCCCACACACAACAGGGAAAATAATCAAAATTAGAGCAGAGATCAATGAGATAGAAACTAGAGATAGAGTAGAACACATCAATGAAACTAGAAGCTGGTTTAAAAAAAATAAGATCGATAAACCACTTGCCAAACTAATCCAAAAGAAAAGAGAGAGGACCCAGATTAATAAAATAATGAATGAAAGGGGAGAGATCACAACTAACACAAAGTAAATAGGAACAATCATCAAAAATTATTATCAACAGTTATATGCCAATAAGTTAAGCAACCTAGATGAAATGGATGCATTCCTGGAAACCTATAAACTTCCAAAACTGAATCAGGAAGAAATTGACAACCTGAATAGACCAATGTCTATTAACAATAGTTACTAGGTTGAAGAGTAATCAGAAACCTCCCAAAAAACAAGAGCCCAGGACCTGATGGATTCCCTGGAGAATTCTACCAAACTTTCAAAGAAGAAATAATACCTATTCTCCTGAAGCTGTTTCAAAAAATAGAAACAGAAGGAAAACTTCCAGACTCATTCTGAGGCCAGAATTACTTCGATGCCAAACCAGGCAAAGACCCTACCAAATGGAGAATTTCATACCAATATCCCTGATGAATATGGATGCCAAAATTCTCAACAAGATCCTACCTGATAAGATCCAACAGTACATTAAAAACATTATTCACCACAACCAGGTGGGATTTATCCCTGGGATACTAGGGTGGTTCAACATTTGCAAATCAACCAATGTGATAGAACACATAAATAAAAGAAGAGACAAGAACCACACGGTCCTCTCAGTTGATGCAGAAAAAGCACTTGACGAAATACAGCATCCTTTCCCAATTAAAATTCTTCAGAGTATAGAGATAGAGGGAACATTCCTTAACTTCATAAAATCCATCTATGAAAAACCCACAGTGAATATCATTCTCAATGGGGGAAATCTGAGAGCCTCTTATTTATGATCAGGAGTACAACAAGGATGCCCACTCTCACCACTATTGTACAACATAGTACTAGAAGTCTTAGCAACAGCAATCAGACAACAAAAAGAAATAAAAGGGGGATGGATGAGTCTGGTGGTGGGTATTATGGAGGGCATGTATTGCATGGAGCACTGGGTATGGTGCATTAACAATGAATTTTGGAACACTGAAAAAAATAAAGTAAAAATTTTTAAAAATGAGTGAACATTTAGGGAGATTGTGAATTAAAGTAAGAAAATGAAGGAGCTTTCTCTGGATAGCTTCCATCTAGGTAAAGTAAACAGCAGTGTTAGTTCCTTCTAGTATACTTGCAAGAGAGTGGAGAGGTTTAGAAAAATAGCTGTGGAGAATGTGATACAAAGTCAACATGAGATAAGAAAAAGGATGTGGGATTGCTGAGCATCAGGAAAGACCTAGTTGAAATTAAATCACAAGTCTAGTGTGGATGCAGTCAAGCTTCCAATGGAATTAATGTTTTCTCCAACTCAATATTTTGCAGTGGTTTGCACTTATTTGCAGCTTTTCATCTGGCTCATATAGAAATAAAATTTGAGTAAATCCCTGTAGGAGTTTAAACTCCCAAGGAGAGGATAAAGAAAAATTGAGAGTAAAAATAGAGAGTCCATAGGGGGAAATTTTTTAAAAATAAAAGTTAAGAAAGGAATTAAAAATCTTAATGACCTTTTTTTTCAGCTTTCACTGATTATTTTATATTACACTACTTTGGAAATTTAATTAGAATACTTAAAAAGAAAAATTGCAAAAAGAATTACTTGTTCAGATAGTTTATATGCTGAGGTATAACTTTTCCTTTAAAAAGGCAAATGATTGAGATGGGCCATATGGTTAAACTTATTTTTTTAATCAATTAAAATATGACTTAGTAAGTAGAATAATTGAGCCAGCCTTAACCACAAATAATCACATATGAGTAAATACCTGTGATGAAATTTTGGGTAGTAAAACTATTTAAACTAAAATAGATACTTTGGAAATATATCAAACAAGTTTGACCGAATTCTTTTAGCATTACATTTAAGACAACAATCTTTCCAAAAGGTTTTGTTGATCTGTACCCAGCTCTATTCTAATGGCTCTCAGCGACACAAAGGTATTGTAAAACCTATGCTTTGCTGTTATGTGTTCACAGTATAATTGGGAAGACAAAACTAATATGTAGGAAACATCATGACCAACTGATATGTGACCTATGTTATTAACAATAAATGCAGTAGATATTAAAGAATGACTGAAATACTCACAGTAGTTAAAAGTTAATAAACCTTGAGTTCCAGTTCAAAGTAGCAACAAAAGAATACTGTGAACTCACCTCCTCCACAGAACACATCAAATTACAACTATTAATAGGACGGTTCTTCCTAATGAAGAACTGAGGGCTGACTGAACAGCTACTAAACATCAAAGACAGAGAGAATCTCAAGAGAATAAGAGAGAGCAGACACACCATGGTTTAAAGTAGTAGCATACACAGCACAGCTCCAGCTAGCCAGTAAAGGTTACCAAGCACAAACAGTCTGCCTAGGTGGCACCATACACAAGACCTCTCATTCAACTTTAGGAGAAATAACCATTTTGCCTAATCCATAGTTGCATACACAGAAAGTCAGTCAAACTGGGGAGACAAAGAAATATGCTCAAAAGGAAAGAATAAGAAAAAAACTCAGTAAAAGAACTAAATGAAACAGAGATAAGCAATATGCCTGATAAAAATTTAAAGTAATGAAAGTAAACATACTCACCAGCCTAGAGAAGAGAATGGAAGAACTCAGTGAGACCTTCAACAAAGAGATGAAAAGCATTATAAAGAACCAGTTAGAGCTGAAGAATACAATAACTAAAAACAAACAAACAAACAAAAAAACACTGGAGGGAATCAACAGTGGATTAGAGGATGCAGAAGGACATATCTGGAACACAGGGTAGTGGAAAACACACAAGCTGAACAGCAAAAACAGAAAACAATTTTTTTAAATGAGGATAGGGGCACCTGGCTGGCTCAGTCATTAGAGCATGCAATTCTTGACTTTGGTCATGAGTACAAGCTCCACAATGGGTATAAAGATTGCTTAAATGAGTAAACTTTTAAAAATGGGAAATGATTAAGGCATATCTTGGACAATATCAAGCAAACAAACATTTGCATTATAGGGGTCCCAGAGAAAGAAAAAGAGAGAGAAAGGTGTAGAAAAATTTGAAGAAATAGTAACTGAAAACTAACCTAAGGAAGAAAATAGACAGCCATGTCCAAGACGCACAGAGTTCCAAACAAAATGAACCCAAGGAGGTCCACACCGAAGCATATAATAATTAAAATGTCAAAGGTTAAATATAAAGAAAGAGTCTTAAAAGCACCAAGAGAAAACAGAAGTTACCTATAAGGGAAAACCGATAAAGCTAAAACTGATTTTTCAGGGAAATTTTGTTAGCCTTGGGTGTGGCATGATATATTCAAAGTGTTGCAAGGGAAAAAACAAACAAACAAACCCTATAACCAAGAGTACTCTACCAGGGAAGATTATCATTCAGATTTGAAGGAGAGATAAAAAGTTTGTCAGAAAAACAAAAGATAAAGTAGTTTATCACTACTAAATCAACCTTATAAGAAATTTTAAAGGAACTTTTTTTTAAAGATTTTATTTATTTATTTGTCAGAGAGAGAGAGGGAGAATGAGCGAGCACAGGCAGACAGAGTGGCAGGGAGAGGCAGAGGGAGAAGCAGGCTCCCCGCCGAGCAAGGAGCCCGATGTGGGACTAGATCCCAGGATACCGGGATCATGACCTGAGCCGAGCCGCTCAACCAACTGAGCCACCCAGGCGTCCCTTAAAGGAACTTTTTAAAAAAGATTTTTTTAAATTTATTTGACAGAGAGAGATCACAAGTAAGCAGAGAGGCAGGTAGAGAGAGAGAGAGGGAAGCAGGTTCCCTGCTGAGCAGAGAGCCCAATGTGGGACTTGATCCCAGGGCCCTGAGATCATGACCTGAGCCGAAGGCAGCGGCTTAACCCACTGAGTCACCCAGGCGCCCCTTAAAGGGACTTCTTTAAGTGAAAAAGAAATGGTCATAATTAAACATAAAAATATGAATAAAAAGATGTAAAATATGATAACATGTACATAAAATGTGGAGAAGGGAGTTGAAAGAGAAGGGGAAAAGGAAAAAGAATTTTTTTGAATGTTTGAACTTAGATGACCATCAAATTAATATGGACTACTATTTACTTAGTATGTAATATATGACCCTCATGATAACCACAAACCCCAAATCTATGCTAGATACACAAAAAATAAAGAGAAAGAAAGCCAAACAAAATGCTACAGATATTCATTGATCACAAAAAGGGAGCAAGAGAAGAAAGGAATAAAGAACTACAAAACAACCATAAAACAAAATTTAAGAATGGCATAAGTACATACCTATCAATAATTGCTTTACGAGTAAATGCCCTATATGCTCCAATCAAAAGGCATAGAGTGGCAGAATGGATTAAAAAATATGCTATGTTTTTTATATGCTGCCCACAAGAGACACCTCAGACCTAAAGACGCATACAGACTGAAAGTGAAGGAATGGAAAACCATGCAAATTGAAGTGGAAAAAAAAAAGCTGGAGTAACAATGCTTACATCCCACAAAATAGACTTTAAAACAAAGACTGCAACAAGGGACAAAGAAGGGCATTATATAATGATAAAGGGATTAATCCAACAAGAGGCTATCACAATTGTAAATATCCACGCACCCAAAACCAGAGCACCTAAATACGTAAAGCCAATATTAATGGGCATAAAGAGAGAAACTGATGGTAATGCAATATTAGTAGGGGACTTTACCACTCCACTTACATCAATGGATAGATTGTCCAGGCAGAAAAATCAATAAGGAGACAGTGTCTTTGGATGGCACATTGGACTAGATGGATATAACAGATATATAGAGAACATTCCATCCCAAAACAACAGAATAGACATTCTTTTTAAGTGCCTATGGAAACATTCTCCAGAACAGATCATATATTAGTCCATAAAACAATCCTCAATAAATTTGAGAAGATTGAAATCATACCATGCATCTTTCCCAAACACAATATGAAACTGGAAATAAATCACAAGAAAAAAATGGGAAAAACACAAACATGTGGATACTAAACATGATACTAACAACTAATGGGTCAATGAAGCAATCAAAGAAAAAATTAAAAATTACATGGAGACAAATGAAAACAAAAACACAAGAGTCCAAAATTTCTAGAACACAGCAGAAGCAGTTCTAAGAGAGAAATGCATAGCAAAACAGGCTGACCTCAAGAATCAAGAAAAAACTCCAAAAAATCTATCTTTACACCTAAAGGAAATAGAAAAAGAAGAACAAATGAAAACCAAGGTGAGTAGAAGAAAAGAAAGAATAAGATTGGACAAGAAATAAACAACATAGAGACTAAAAAACAAACAAACAAACCAAGAGCTGGTTCTTTGAAAAGGTAAGCAAAATTACAAACAATTAGCCAGACTCAACAGGGAAAAAAGACTAGGGACCAAAATAAGTGTAATCATAAATAAGAGAGAAGTAATAACCAATACCACAGAAATACAAAGGACTACAAGAAATTACTATGAAAAATTATATGCCAGAAAACTGGACAACCTAGAAGAAATGAATAAACTCTTAAAAACATACAATCTTCCAAAACTGAACCAAGAAGAAATGGAAAATCAGAATAGACCAATCACAAGTAACAAAATTGAACTGGTAATCAAAACACTATGAAAAAATGAGTCCAGGACCAGGTAGACTCACAGGTGAATTCTACCAGACATTTAAAGAAGGGTTGATACTTATTCTCTTCAAACTACAGCAGTATTATCAATAATAGCCAAATCATGGAAAGAACACAGATCCATCAATGAATGAATGGATAAAGAAGGTGTGTGTGTGTGTGTGTGTGTGTGTGTGTGTGTGTGTGTGATGGAATATCACTCAGTCATCAAAAAGGATTAACTCTTGCTCTTTGCAGTAGGTAGATGGAGCTAGAGAGTATTATGCTAAGAAAAATAAGTTAGAGAAAGACAAATACCATATGATTTCACTCATATGTGGAATTTAAGAAACAAAGCAGATGTACATGGGAGTGGAAAAGAGAGAGGCAAACCATAAAACAGACTCTTAATTATAGAGAACAAACTGAGGGTTGCTGGAGGGGAGGTTAAATGGGTGATGGATATAAAAGAGGGCACTTGGGATGAGCACTCAGTGTTTTATGTAAACGATGAATAGCTAAATTCGACACCTGAAAGTAATATTACACTGTATGTTAACTAAATATAATTTAAATAAAAACTTGGAAGAAAAAACTCATATGATCATGCAATAGATGCAGGAAAAGCATTTAACAAAATTCATCATTCATTCATGATAAAAACACTTAATAAAATAGGGGTAGAGGGAACATACCTCAACATAATAAAGGCCATATATGAAAAACCCACAGTTAACATCATCCTCAACAGTGAAAAACTGAGAGCTTTACCTCTAATGTCAGGAACAATACAAGGATGTTAACTCACACCACTTTTATTCAACATAGTACTAGAAGTCCTAGCCACAGTAGTCAGACAAGAAAAGGAAATAAGAGGCATCCATATTGATAAAGATGCAGTTGAACTGTCACTATTTACAGACTGCATGATACTATCCATAGAAAATCCCAAAGATTCCACCAAAAATACTAGAAGTAATCAACAAATTCAGTTAAGTGGCAGGATACAAAATTAATACTCAGAATTCTGTAGTGTTATTATACATTACCAACAAAATTGCTGGCAGGGAAATTTTAAAAACAACACCATTTACAATTGCACAGAAAAGAATAAAATACCTAGAAATAAACTTAACCAAAGAGGTGAAAGCCCTGTACTTTGAAAAGTATAAAACACTGAAATGAAAGATGAAAGAAATTTAAGGTGACACAACCAAATGGAAAAATATTTCATGCTCATGGATTGGAAGAATTAATATTGTCAAAAGGTCCATATTACCCAAAGCAATCTACTGATTCAATGTAATTCCTATGAAAATACCAACAGCATTTTTCACAGAACTAGAAAAATAATACTAAAATTTGTATGGAGCCTTAGAAGATCCCAAATAGCCAAAGCAATCCTGAGAAAGAAGAACAGGCTGGAGGTATCATAAGACCATATTTCAAGGTGAACTACAAAGCTGTAGTAGTCAAAACAATATGGTATGGATCCAAAAATAGACACATAGACCATTGGAACAGAATAGAGACTCCAGAAATAAAGCCACATATATATGGTCAATTAATCCATGACAAAGGAGGCAAGAATATGTAATGGGGAAAATACAGTCTTTTCAATAAATGGTGCTGGGAAAACTGGACAGCTACATATAAAAGAATGAACCTGGACTACTTTCTAATACTATACACAAAATTAACTCAAAATGGATTAAAGACCTAAGTGTGAGACCTGAAAGCATAAAAATCCTAGAAGAGAGCACAGGCAGTAATTTCTCTGACATTAGCTATAAGAAATTATTTTAGATATGTCTCCTAAGGCAAGGGAAACAAAAGCAAAAATAAATTATTGGGACTACACCAAAATAAAAAGCTTTTGTACAACAAAGGAAACATACACAAAACTAAAAGACAACCTACTGAATGGGAGAAGGTATTTACAAATTATATATACAATAAGGGGCTAGTATCCAAAATACATAAAGAACTCATACAACTCAACACCAAAAAGCAAACAATCCAATTAAAAAATGGGCAGGGAGGGGCACCTGGGTGGCTCAGTGGGTTAAAGCCTCTGCCTTCGGCTCAGGTAATGATCTCAAGGTCCTGGGATCGAGCCCCACATCGGGTTCTCTGCTCAGTGGGGAGCCTGATTCCTCCTCTCTCTCTCTCTCTCTGCCTGCCTCTCTGCTTACTTGTGATCTCTCTCTGTCAAATAAATAAATAAAATCTTAAAAAAATGGGCAGGGAACCAGAAATGACATTTTTCTGAAGAAGACATTCAGATGGCCAAAAGACATTTGAAAAGATACTCAACATCACTTATCATCAGGGAAATGCAAATCAAAACCACAGTGAGATATCAGCTCATGACTGTTAGAATGGCTAAAATCAAGAAGACAAGAAACAACAAATGCTGGCAAGGATGTGGAGGAAAAGGAACACTTATGCACTCTTGGTGCGAATTTAATTTAGTACAGCCACTGTGGAAAACCGGGAAGAGTTTCCTCAAAAAATTAAATAGGGAAGTACTGTATGATACAATAATTCCAGTTTTGGGTTTTTACCCAGGGAAAACAAAAACCCTAACTTGAAAAAAATATATGGACTCCATATTTACTGCAGCATTATTTACTATAGTGAAGATTTGGAAGCATCCTAAGTGTTCATCAATAGATGAATGGATACCGACCATTCTCTTACACCGTACACAAAGATAAACTCGAAATGGATAAAGGACCTCAATGTGAGACAGGAATCGATCAGAATCCTAGAGGAGAACATAGGCAGTAACCTCTTTGATTTCAGCCACAGCAACTTCTTTCAAGATATGTCTCCAAAGGCAAAGGAAACAAAAGCAAAAATGAACTTTTGGGACTTCATCAAGGTCAAAAGCTTCTGCACAGCAAAGGAGACAGTCAACAAAACAAAGAGGCAACCCACGGAATGGGAGAAGATATTTGCAAATGACAGTACAGACAAAAGGTTGATATCCAGGATCTATAAAGAACTTCTCAAACTCAACACGCACAAAACAGATAATCATATCAAAAAATGGGCAGAAGATATGAACAGACACTTCTCCAA
>PISX010013704.1:0-48330 GCA_004024625.1 Mellivora capensis | reverse complement strand
TTATTAAAAAAAAATGCAGGACCCCACTAGAGAGGTTCCTACTGGGCCTCCTCTCATAGTGTGGCTATGGAGCCCCTAGGCTGCTCAGAGACCCCCAGGGTCACACAGCTGGTGAGACAGGGCTGGGACCAGAGCCTGCTGAGCATTTCCTCCTTTGTTCCTTCTACAAGCACTTGCGGCTGCTTGGGAGTACTTTGGCCAGAAAAACGGAACTGACACAGTTCCAGCTCCTAAGGAGTTTAAGGTCTGGGGCTACACACAGATAATGGCGTCACCACTGCTCATAGCATGTGGGAACACAACATGTAGGAAGCACACAGGAGACTATGATTAAGAATAATTGGACAAAAGGCGGGACGCCTGGGTGGCTCAGCTGGTTGAGCGGCTGCCTTCGGCTCAGGTCATGATCCCCGCGTCCTGGGATCGAGTCCCACATCGGGCTCCTTGCTCGGCAGGGAGCCTGCTTCTCCCTCTGCCTCTGCTGCCACTCTGTCTGCCTGTGCTCGCTCTCTCTCGCTCTCTCTGACAAATAAATAAATAAAATCTTTAAAAAAAAAGAATAATTGGACAAAAGGCATTCAGTGTGGATGGAGTGGTCAGGGAGGGCTTCCTGGGGAGGTGGCTTTTCCTTGACTCCTGAAATTTGGGAAGAGCTTTGGCTATTTGCAGAGTTGAGGTAAAAGAGCATATCATCTGGTGTTGTGGGTTGACTAAGTTTCCCCCCAAAATTCACATCCACCCAGAACCTCAGAATAGGACCTTATTGGAAATAAAGATCTTCACAGATACCATTTGTTGACATCACAGTGGATTAGGGTGGGCCCAAACCCAATGACCAGTGTCCTTGTGAGGGAAACTGGGAAGAGAGACACAGACACACAGGAAGGATGCCGTGCGACAATGAGGCAGACAATGGAGGGATGCAGTCATGAGTCAAGGAGATCCAAGGGTGGCCAGCAACCACCAGAGGCTGGAAAAGGCAAGGAAGGATCCTGCCCTAGGGACTTCAAGGGGGGCATGGCCCTGCTGACACCTTGATTTTGGACTTGTAGCTTTCAGAACTGAGAGAATAAACTATTTTAAGCCACCTGGTTTGTGGTCCTTTGTTACAACAGCCCTATGAAACCAATATACCTGGCTTCTGTAATCCCATATCTCTAGCACTATAGGCTAAATCCCCCAAATAATATCGGATGAGGTCATGCGGAGAGCACTGGAAAAAGAGTCCAGTTTTCCCACTAGCCTTATGACTTTGGGCAAGTCACTCCCCACCTTGAGCCTTATATAAGTCTGAGGGAACTTGGGATTCCCAAACACACGGTCATGGGCAAGCCAAATCACAGTCACCTTGGGGCACTGCGTCTAGAATACAGATTCCTAGTCCCGCCCCACAGGGGCTTACACAACCAGCATCTCTGGGTAAGGCTGTGGAATCTGAATTTCTAACAAACTCCCCAGGAAAAGGATCTTGACATGCCACTCAGGTTTTAGACTCTCTGGGTTCAAACACACAGCCTAAAGGCCCTTTGAAAGCAAAGTGTGTGTTACTCTAAGGACTGTCCACTCTGGCTTTGGCATGAGCCGTACCTGCCCATCCGCACTGACCTCACTGACTGCAGGTGTCTGTTAGAAAACCCAGGCATTCAAGAGATCAGCGGATGCTTGTGCCAAAGAAGAGAGGCAGGCCTGCTCTTCAGTCAGTAAAGAAGCTGTTTACAGAGCCCTGCTCTTCTTTTAATTTGTTTGTCTTTTTGATTGTGCAATTGAATCCCAGCCACAGGGCTCAACTGAGCCTTGCCAGGGAAGGCAGAAAGCCATCAATACTCAGGAGTGACTGACAGTCACTTCCAAAGCAGGAGGTTCTTCCAGGGCGGGTGATGGAAAGGCTTGAATCTTGCCATGCTTCTCAGGTCAGACAGCGCAAGGCCAGGGAGGGCACCTGGACCTTACTGATCAGACAAACCAAGATTCAAATCCTAGCTCTGCCATGAGCCAGCTCTGTGATCTGGAGCAAACTGCTAAGTCTCTCTGTTCCTCAGGTTCCTCATCTCTGAACCCAAGGGTAGCACACCCACCTGTCAGGGTTGCTGGGAGAACTGCAAGAAGCAATGACCATCGGGGGCCTGGCACATTGTGAGTGACCAGCACACCATAACTGTATTGTCTGTGTCACTACTATTTTATTAGTGGCATAAACAGTATAAGGCTGGCACTGGAGAGTGCTAGTCCGCTTGGCAGGACAGGCCCCTACCTGTAGGGCTGCAAGAAGCAAAGAAGGGGGCTGCCTCGTGTCATAAGAAGAGCCAGAATTTAGAATCAGAATGTCTCATTCTGAAACCCAGCTCCACTACATTCCCCCCTCTATGGATGTGGGTGAGTCAATCAAACCCTCTAAGCCCTGGGGTCTTCATCTCCTAACCTGAGCCCAGAATCCCTATGCCCCCATCTCTTGTCACAATCAAATAAGACAACGTGCGCAAAATTGGGTAAACTCCCAATCTTTTTACTAATCCAAAGAAGAAATTACTATTATCTAGCCAGATCCCTAAGTCTGGCTGAACGGTGGAATCCCCTGGGGAGATTCTAAAAAATACCAAGGCCCACACCTTCTCCCCAGGCCAGACAATGGCAGGCTCCCAGGTTGGGGTGTCAATGTAGCCGGCAGCCTCTAGGGAAGCTGCTGACCTCGCCCGAAGCTCCCTGTCTCCAAAGGAGGAAGGCAAGGCCAAGAGAAGGGAGGGAACTTGCTCAAGGTTACACATCAGGGGGCTCAAAGTTTACCCTTTGGAGCATCATTTATCTCACTCCCTGTGTCTGTCCTCCGCCAACATAAAATTCCAATAGTCAGTTTCTGTGGCCAATGTCAAAGAGGTTACTGCCTATGTTCTTCTCTAGGATTTTGATAGATTCCTGCCTCACGTTGAGGTCTTTTATCCATTGAGAGTTTATCTTGGTGTATGGTCTAAGAGAATGGTCGATATTAAGGAAGGCACATATTGCATGGAGCACTGAGTGTGGTGCATAAACAATGAATCTTGGAACACTGAAAAAAATTAAATTTAATTTAAAAAATCCAACAGGCATATTCTCAGGGCCAATCAGGAAAGATTCTGTGTGTCGGGTAGCCAGGGAGTACACAGTTGGTGCTGGCCAGGAAGGCTTTCCACCCAGAACTTTCTACACATGGGCACGGACCCAGCAGAGGTGTCCCTATTCCTGGGCGATCAAGAGAGACTGGGACCTTCCTGAAGAGTGTCCTGGCAGGGGACGGGGATGAGAGACACAGACATGGTCATTGCAGCCCATCACTGAGAGGAGTCTGTGGGAGGAAGCATGAAGATGGGAAGGTGAGCAAGCCTCAAAGTCAAACCCATCTGGTTCTGAGTCCCCTCTGCCACTGACGGGCTGCACACCATTAGGCAGGCAGAATAAATGGGAATTTTCCTATTTAAACACAGTGTTTCCTGCCAGGGTGGCTCTGGCTCCTTCTTCTTAGAAATGCTTCAGCCCTGGTGTTCAGCCCACTCCTTTGGATGAATCAGCCCTTTGTGGGCAAGAACAATGTCAAGAAGGCTCCTTCATCTACAGTGACACAGCTGGCAAGTTGAAAGAATAAGACTGGGTCTCCAGAAGAAGAGCAGGGAGCAGAGGCAGTGAGGCCTCAGACCCTGAAAGCCTGTGCAGGGAGAAAGCCCCAGGAGCAGAGCTAAAACTTAGGAAGGAAAGCCCAGAGAGAGTCAACCCACCAAAAAGATGAACTCTGTCAACCTAAGTTGTATAACACAGGAGCTGGCTGCCTGGTGAGGTAGTGAGCTCCCCATCGCAGTAAGATTACATTAGTGAAGGCTGCATGGCCACTGGTGAGGCTGGTATCAATGGGAATCCTGTCTTCAGTGGGCATGTGGGCTGAAGGAACTCCAAGGGTCCTTCCATGCTTTGATGACTCTGAAGTTCCAAGGATGAGATTTGCAAGAGAAGAATTAGGTGGATGGCCAAGTCCTAGCTTCTCTTGTCAGTTGCATGAACTTGAGAAGTTACTTCACCACTCTGGGGCTGTGCCCTCATTTGCAATATAAGAATAATTGTATGCATTCTGAATAAGCAGGGTGGGAATTCAGCCATGTGCTGTACAGAGTACCTGAACAGCCTTGTACACAGTCGAGTCTGAAAAAAGCACAGCACCCCAGCCACCCCCCTAATCTCCACCAGCAGCCTCCCAGCGGTCCCCAAGTTTTCCAGGAGACACACTCATTAGGCAGATTAGTGCACAAAACCAATCATCGCTCCCATCCTTGGATGCCGGGATTAAATACTGTCACAGGATCTCTTCCCATGAGGCTCGTGCCTTGCAGAGCCCAGGCTGTGTCACATGGAGGGAGGTCTTCATCGCCATGCCTGAGGGGAAAGTTCTATTGAAAGGAAGATGAAGGGGGAAAAAATTAGGTGTAAAGGAACATGAAGAATGTGGGCATGGTGTTTGGGCTGAAGATACACATCACTGAGTGCTGGTCTGCACTGCTAGGCAGGAAGGCAACTTCCTTCTACAGAAGCCAAACACTCTAACCCCCGGGGTGCCAGCTGGCTGTCTCCCACGCCTCCCCCAGGCTCATGCTAAAGATGGGAGGTGAGCAGCCATCTACCCAGGCAAAGCAGCCAGGTCCAAAGTGACACCACTCACCCCTATCTTTTATCTGTGGAAGGTAAGTAGGGGTCTCCTGGTGGGGTTTAAGGGGCCCCAGAGCATCCCCCCACTTGGTTCCCCAAACATCTCCCCTGTTAATTTACCACCCATGCTTGCAACTTAGGACTTCTCAGTTTTTAAAGTTAACTTTGCTTTTTGTCTCCTACAACTGTGCTTCCTCAGCCCTCAGGAAATCAAAGCCAAAATACAACTAAGAATTCTCAGTTGGCTTGGAAATCACCTCTGCCTTCTACCCTGAGAAGCTGGGAAGGATGTCGACTTCATCCCTGACAAGAGAAGAAATGCATAAAATGTCCAGAAGCCCCCTCCTCCTTCCCCTCCTCAACACACACACATACACACACACACACACACCACCACCACCACCACCACCACCAGAATCCAGCCAGGAACTACCAAATTCATAGGTGGTCCATCCATGCATCAAGATGATAGCATCCAACCCTCTCATTTCACTCATCCATGAGCGACAGTGGCCAAGTGTCCAGATCCTGCCCTTCTTGACACTATAAACACTCCAAATGCACTTTAAACTTCAAAGAAGTTCCTGACAAACCTTCCAACCAAAACACAAAAACGGAGGCTTCCTTGGATGGATGACATCAGGGAGGGTGAAGGCGGAGATTCACTACGCATCAGCACACCCATTTTACAGACGAGGAAGTTGAGGTGGTAAGAAGTGACTTGCTGGTTACAGCCACTAGGTGGCAAAGCCAGCTTCCCATCCAAATCTGCCAAGCACTGAAAGAAAGATGTATTATTTTCATTATGTCACATGCATCCTTAGCAGAAAGCCTAAGTTTGCTTACTCCACAGTGTGGGGAGACTAGATCTGGGCCCTGTGGAACAAAGTTGCTCCCTTGGGCCTGTGGCTGTCAAAACTTAACGAGCATAAGAACCACCTGGGAGCTCGTTAACCAGGCTGAATATAAGTTCCAGTGTGGTTGAGATCAGCTCTTCTCAAACTTTCTTCCGCACACGTATCATCTGGGGATCTTGTTAAAATGCAGATTCTGGTGCCGTGGCTCTGGGGTCTGTCTTGGCTGAGACTCTGAGCTCCCAGGTGAGGCCGGGGCTGCCGCTCCAGGGACCTGGCTTTTGAGTGGCAAGTCTAGCGAGTCTTCCAATGCCCGAATCCCAGCATCACCACCGACCCAGCTCCAGAACGCAGGGCAGGTTTCCAAGCCTCTCTGTGCCTTGGTGTCTTGATATGTAAAATGTGCATCCATGAAGCACGAGCTCATGAAGTTGCTTTTCAGATTAAAGGTGACCCACGGAAGTCGCTTCGCACAATGCCTTTGCCCAGAAAAATCACAATGAAGTATAACTCTTCTTGGAGCTTGTAGTAGCAGTAGTGAGTTTTGTGGTGCATTGCAAGATTTCAAAAAACAAATGCCAACTGCTTGTGTTATATTTTCCCACTAGTTCACGTTTATTCAGCTTTCCTGAGTCCCGTAGCTGCCTCTAGAAATGAATTTTAGAGCTGGCAGTAGAACGGCAGTTAGCATTTGTCTAATGCATTTTCATGTACGTTTGTGTTCACGGCATCAATGCTGCTCAGCGCTTATAACAACCGTGATTTATTACTTCTCTAATCCCGTGGCTGTCTGAGTCTGACTGGGTGGTTATTCTGCTGCCCGCAGAGATGCTGAGGTCCCTCTGCATTCACCTGGGAGCTTAGCTGGGAGCCACTTGGGGCTGGACCATCCAGATGGGCTCTCACCCCTCAGGGCGCCGTCCATCTGGATCCTCAGCCTCCAGCAGTTCAACTGACCTTCTCCCACAGCACAAGGCTGGCTTCCAGAGTGAGGGTCCTGGGCGGAGAAGCACCAACGTGCAAGTGTGTGTCATTCCTTTACCTGCCCTCTGCTTCCCAAGTTCTCATCAACGCAAGTAAGCCACATGGGCACAGACCGCAAGGGGCGTGAACACCAAGGCGTGTGGTTCACGTGGAGCCACTGATATGAAGTTGACCACGATTAATGAGCTGGATTAAAAGTCCCTTGAAGACACCTTGTCTGCCGTGTGCACTGTGGTCTCCCCAGTCCTAGGAGATTGTTGGTACATCTGACCCTCCAACCAGCCTCAGATGCAGTGTAAGTCAAAAGACATTCCCATTAGCCGGTGGCCATGAGGGCTTGGTGTCACGCAGGTAGAGGCTTTGCCCAGGAAATCCAGCTCCACGACCATCATTGTTTCCTGTCCACTGTCCTGTTAACCTTGCAGCATGACGTTTTTCTGCCTTCCTCTCCTTACCCTGTATGTCTCTTTTCTCCAAGCTTCCTGGTGACATATTTAATTATTTATAAATGAACATTTAAATGCACCAGAAAGAGTGCTATTTAAAGAAACCCTATGGTGACTCACTGAGTAATTAAAATAATCATTTATTCCATAATCATTTATCAGGTTCTTGGTATGTACCAGGCACAGCGGGGACGGGGGTGGGAATGGAGGGACAAGGGAGCAGTACAGAGTTAGGAGTTGGGGCTCTTGCCCTCAGGGAGCTAAATTGCTTAGGCTTCCAACAACAAGTGTTGATTAGGCATCTACTGTGTGTCCAGCTAAGTGCTGGGCTACAGAGGCAAACCCAGCACCATTTCTGCCCTCAGGGTGTCACAGGCTGGCAGGGAAACCAACCAGCACAGTCCCATACCATGTGGTCCCTAGGTGGTGGCTGCGTTTGGAAAAAGTCCTCTCGGAGCAGAGAAGGGCCAAACTCTGCCTGGTGCAGAGACAGAGATCAAGGAAAACTTCCTGAGAACCATGACCCACAAACTCTCCGTGGACACACAAGAAGTTGACCCAATAGACAAAACCAGGGAAGGGTTTCACAGGCTAAGACAAGAAGGCACTAGAGACAATACAAGTCACTGGCGGGGTGAGGACAGAGGGTGTCCTACTTCCTGTATGCCGGGCTGTTTTCCAAAGAACCACAGCCCGAGGCTGCTCTAGCCAAAGGGACTAGCCTTGTTTGGCCAGAAGATGCCTCCCCTCCGCATCCTTCAGGACTCCAGGCAAGGTCATGTGCTTGGGCAGGTCTTCCCCTATGACCACAGTAGGCCCCTCCTCTGCTCTCTCTCTCTCTGTTTATCTCCCTCACAGTGCTTAGCACTGACTTGCTTATTATCTGTCAGCTTATTATTATATTATTACCTGCTTATTATCTGTCAGCTCCCCTCAGATGAACTCCGTGAAAGCAGGGACTCTATGCCTCTCTGCCATCCTATTAGAATGTACGTTGCACAAGGACAAAGACTTGGTTTGGTTCGTGTCGCACCCCAAGCACCTAAAGGAGTCCCTGGCACCTGGCGTTTCAAGGTGTTTCAGAACTAAATGAAGTCGAGGTCCCTGGCAGGAAGAACAAGGGATGAGGAGTGGAGGAGTCAGTACTGGGAGCCTTGTGACTTCAGAACAAGACTTTCTGTTCCAGGCTGGCCCCTGTCCCTTACTCACTCAGGGACTGTGGGAAAGCAATTCCCCCTAAAATCCTCAGACTTCTCACCCCGCCCACTGTCGGGCATCCTTTACTGGACTGAATTTCAGAACAGGTATGAAGGTTCTATTTCTGACCGAACTTGAGATGGTAGAGGCAGCCTTGTGAGTCTATCCGGGAGGGCTGGCCTGGCAGGAGCCCAACCAACGCTTTATGATCAACCTTGTAACAAGGTATTAATTCAGGGCCCAGCTGGGCTTAGTTCCAATTCAAGGTCACAGCCTCCAGGTTCCCAGGGGAGCTGGCAGAGTTGCATTGGGGCCGATGGAGCATCGAGAACGGATACCTGGCCTGTAATGCACAGGAGTGTGTTGCTAGGCTGGTCTGTCTGGAGCCTCAGTCTAAAAGAAAGAGGAAGCAAGAGATATTTCTAATAGGCCTCTGTGCTTTCATACACACAATGCTAATTCCTCTTCAGGGATTTCTAGTCCTATCCATGGTGAACTCTTATCCATCCTTCAAAACCCCTTTGAAATGCTCTCCCCTTCTCTGAAAACTGCTCTGCTTTCCCCATGTGAAATTCGTGACTCCCTCTTTTGTCCTGTCAGGCCTGGAACATGCTTCTACAAATGTTTTATTGTTTTCCCTATTCCCCTATTCACCCAAGAGCTTTCCAAAAGCAGAGGGCTGGCCTTCTCTCTCTGTAGCTCCAATGTCCGGCACGACACCTCCTACATACTACTCCTAATAATAACTACTGTTGATTAGGCACACACTGGTGCTCAGGCTTTGTGCTGTCAGGTACACTGTTACGTTTATTTGTCAAAACAGCCCACTTGAGAAAACTGAGTCATGGAAATGGATCTCGCTACATGTCCAATGAGTGTGTGTTAGATAAATGGGCACATGAGGAAGTAACTGAGTGAATAATTAAGTAGTAAAGTCATTTTTATGTTTCGGCTCTCTTTGTCTTCTGGAGAGCAGACAATCACTGGGATGTCCTAATACAGTGCAGTGTCCAACTTCAGTGTCCCACCCAGGGATCCTGTCCTGAGGACCCTTGGGTGCCCATCATGGGAAGGAGTTTGAGTAAAAGGTATGGAATGAGATTCCTTGGTTATGAGACATAATTTCCCAGCTCCCCTGAAATGAAAGGCCCTAGAAATCACTAGAAACCTGTGGGCAGATCATTATCTCTTGGTGGGGGGGTGCCCTTTCTGGAATCTCTTTCCTTCTATACCGCACACCCGCAGGCCACCTGCCTGGTCTGCCAAGCTCCCTACGGACAGATCTGAGATTTGTGTGTCTCCTGGCCCGAGTAACAACTACTTCTGTGGTGTCGAGCACACATGTTTCTTCTCTGGCCATAGCTGGCGAGAGACTTTGACAGGAAGACTGTGACCAAGTCCACAGAGATTGAAATGTATTTCCTCCTCTGCAGCTTCTCTCTGAAGCCGTGGGCTGGGAGACAGCAGGTTCTTGTAATGATGGCAGATTGGTGGCTGGGGTGTGAGGACAAGAGCTTGTGGGCCTCGGTGTCAGAGCCACCATCCGGGGTTTTTGCATCGGTTAGGGGCCAGAGATGTAAGGTTGGTGAGCTCCAGACCCCTGCATGGGCCCCGACCCCAAAGCTACATGTTAACTGTCCCAGGAGGGCAGAAGAGATGCCTCCTCATGGGTGCCAGCCAGAGCCACAGAAACGGTTTCCATGTGAAAAATTGAGAAGGTGGATGCATGACCTGTTAAGCTTTGCGGCCGACTTCTGCATTCATTTCAGATCAAGATTGTGTAACCTGAATAACAATCAGGGTTTGGCATATTGCGAAGTCTTGCCAATTAAATCATCTCTAATAATGGCTAATATTTTATTGGGCGCTAGTTGCAGTTTGGCCCTTTGCTGAACAATCCACAGGCATGATTGGATAGACCTCCACAACCCAAAGAGGAGACAATCACTAGTACTACTCTCATCTTATAGTTGAGGACACCAAAGTTCAAAAAACACATGGTTCCCCAAGCATCAGTGGTGAACTAGGGATCTGATCCCAGGTCCGTGTGACCCCCAAGACTCCATGTTATTTGGCCAGAGTATGAGTCAAGGCCAGATTTGGTTGGCCCAGTCACTTAATCTGTGGAGTTTGCAGGCCAGGGTCTCTGAGTCACCGAATTACACCAGGGTTTCAGAGCAAGTTCTAAGAGTGCAGACGGCAGGCTCCTCAAGAAGGGAGCTACCCACAACCAGTAGTCTGAGAAAACACCCTCCCTTCCCCAATCAGCCAGCAGGTGTGTCTACCTCTTCCAACCCTATGCACCCCATTCTGACTCTCCCAGGATCCAGCATGAAGGAACTCCCTTCCCTTCTGAAAATGCATGAAACTGTTAGCCCCAGCACCCAAAGTGTCTGTTGATTCTTTAAAATCCTAAAGTCACCATCCAAACATCAGCACACCACATCTCAGGACAATTATACTTCTCTGAACTTCAGTTGCTTTCTCAGTGAAATTGGGAATCAGACAACTTGATCAGCTTTGGCAGTGCCAGATCTTCTAGAACAGCACTGTTCAACACAACTTCCCGCAAGGATGGAAATATTCTAAATATTTCCTATTAAATAAATCCTAAATATCTAAATATTCTAAATATTCTTCCATCTAATATGGCAGCCACTGGTCACATGTGGCTCTTGACACTTGAAAAGTGGCCTAATGTGGCTAAGAAATTAAACTGTTAACCAGACATAAGTTTGATAGATATTAGTTATTTTTTTTATTTTAAGTGAGCTCCACACCAAATGTGGGGCTTGAACTCAGAACCCTGAGATTAAGGGTCACATGCTCTACCAACTGGGCCAGCCAGGCACCCCAGTAGATTTCAATTTCAATAGCCACAGGGGGCTAGTGAGTATTATATTAGATACTGCCATTCTAAAATTAATGTTAAGATAACCTCTGGCTCCCCCAAAATATGGAAGACTATTCTGTATATTCAGTAATATCACTGTAATAATCAATAGGACACCCCAGGGGGGCATGAGAGGTTGATGACCACTCCACACATACATCAGCCATTCAGCAGTGCCAGGGGTCGGGGTGGTGATGGTAAATATTCTTAAAACAAACCAAAAAGCAATGCTCCCTGTGCAAACAAGCTTCAAAACTCTTTGCCTGGCTGTCCTGCATGACGGCACTGTGCTCCTGAACTTTCTATAGGCATTTCGTTGCCACCACAGTCTCTCACAGTGGTTCATGTATTTTTAAGTCTCCATGTTAGCAAAGGCATTAGAACAGCAGCTCTCTGAAGCAAGTATCATGATTTCCATTTCCAGATCAAGACACTGAAGCTCATGGAGTTAAATGGCATCTTTGAACCACAGGTAACTGTCATTCCATACAATGAGGCTCAAGGCAATCAGCCTACCCTCCCACTTTTAGAAATGATGTGAACTTGAATCTGTGACCTTTTTACTTTTTTAATGTTTTTATTGGCATATAATTAACACAGAATGTTATATTCGTTTTAGGTGTCCAGCATATTGACTCAACAATACTATGCATTACTCGGTGCTCAATGCAAGTGTGGTCACCATCTGTTGCCACACAACGTTATTGCAAAATTATTGACTACATTCCCTATGCCATACTCTTCATCTCTGTGACTTACTTATTTTATAACTGGAAGTTTGTACCCCCTTAATCTTCTTTATCTTTTTCACCCAGCCCCCAACCACCTTTCCTCTGGTGACCACCAGTTTGTTCTCTGTATTTAAGAGTCTGGTTTTTTGTTTGTTTGTTCTGTTTGTTTGTTTCTTTGTTTCTTTGTTCATTTGGTGTTTTTTGTGTTTTTTTTTAGATTTTACATATATGTGGAATTCTATGGCATTTGTCTTTCTCCACCTGACTTATTTCACTTAGCATAATAACCCCCAGGTCCCTCCACACTGTCGCAAATGGCAAGGCCCTTTTAGATAGGTAGGCTGCCTATACCTTTGTGGCCTGCAGATATTTACTGAATACACAAAACAGAGAGATGAGATCCAGGCCTGAGCAAACAGCAGATGGAGTCTGGTTCAAGAGAAGGGATAGAGTATGGGCACATCACACTTGGTACTGTAGGGTCCCTTTGTGGGGCTCTGTTCAACTTCATTGTGCTGTGTGACCTCCAACATATCTCTCTATATCTCTGCCTTTGGTCACCTTCTCCGGACAACAGGTGAGGTATACCAGGTGTCTCTAGGGACTCAGATGCCTAGGACTTGGAAAAATAATGTAGTGTTTGCCGCTTGCCAAGTGCCCAGCACTGTGCACTGGGGAAATCTGTGGCAGGACTGCAAGAAGCTTTGTCAAATGGTCCTCACCATCTGCAGAGTCACCTGACCTGTGGAGGTGTGTGTAGAGGAAACAGATAAGGATGTGGATTCACCATTCTGGGCCTCCCAATTCAAGCAGTGTGACCTTGAGCAGGTCACATAACCTCTCTGAACCTTACTTCAGTCAATTTTAAGTAGGGAGACCACCACCCACCTCAGAGATTGGGTTAAGGACCACATGAGACAACTAAGCTGTGCTTATCAGTGATATTTGTACCATGAATGTCACTTCTCTCCCCTTCCCTTTCTCAGTCAACAGAGAGAGAGAGAGCACCCACTGTCTGCCAAGAAGCTTCTGTCATCTGACTAGATTCACTGCAGATTCCTGCCCAGCCCATCTCCATCCCTAATCTATGCTTCCAAGCCCTTCTGGATACCCCAAATATACCAAACCTGCCTGGTGAGGCATGAGCCAGCGATAAGAGGAGAGACTCAGGTCACAATGACTGGGAGTGAGTCCCCTCTCCCCAGGGTCATATCCTTGGCCAAAACTTCCCCCTTCTTGGCCCCGACAGGCTAGAAAGCTGCTCTTCTGAGGGTTCCACCCAAAGATCCCACTCATACATCATCCTTCAAGCAGGAACAGCTCCCACAGCTACAAGAGAGAGACATCTGTCCCTCTCCTTCCCACCAACACCCAGAATGAGCCTAATTAGACAGTATCTTCTTTCAGCTGCCACTGTGATCAGTGCCATGGAAGTATAGAAACAGGGTGGCTCCAGGCACAGATGCCCAGAAATGCCACACGTTCCCCAACCCAGGGCCCCAGGCACCTTGGCCTGTGTCGAGAGCCTGGAGTCAAATTTCAGAGATCTGTTGAGGGCACCATGAGATGAGACCAGGATAAGAACTGTTTTTCTGGGAGGAAGTAAACATTTTCTCAAATTGGGCTCTGAGCCAAACTAACTTTTGAAATTTTATTCCTGAATTTTGGATCTCTGATGAGAAATTATATCAGTCAGGGTCTTGGCAGGAAACAGAAGCTCACTCAGCTGGTATTTTTGAAGAGGTATTTAATGAAGGGACTAGGGCAGCACTCAGGGCTTGGCAGGATTCGGAGAGCCAACGGGGCATATTGGGGTACCCAGGGACCAGCAACAGCAGGAAGACAGGACCACCCCTAATCCCAAAAGGACAGGGAGGGAAAACGTTACTACCGGAGTCCATTTAAGAGCTGTAGCCTAGAAAGGGGCCAGCTCCACCCACTGCAAAACCACAGCAAAGCAGGGAGGAGCAGAGTATCCTCAGCCAGACCCCAAACTCCTCTCCTCCCAGTGTCCAACTCCCCTACTGGCTGAAGCCAATCAGAAGTCAAAGGTCAAGAGCCCTGGGGGTGCGACCCAGAGAGGAACAGGGCCCTGGAGCACAGAGAAGGGCAGGAAAGGGATAAAGATGGATACAGACAGATGAAGAGCATCCAGCCTGGAACTCAGAAATCCACATATTGGATCCACAAGAGGAAAAAGCTCTTGGTATCATATCTCAACACTTGCATGTATTAGCTAAGTAACACCAAACAAATTCCTTACTTTTTCTTGACCCTCAGTATCCTTGTCTATAAATGCATATCATCCATTTATAAAATTAAAAACCATGTTTATAGAGCACCTTTATAGTGGCTGGCACAGAAAAGTCAGAGAGTTGGTGATGTGGAGGTGGTTGGAAAATCACAGGCTCTGAGTTCAGAGACCTGGGTCTCCTATTCTGGCTCCATCGGTCCCTAGTTGTGTAACTTTAGGAAAGCAACCTAACCTATGGGAACCCAACCACATCAGCTGCTAAACAGGTATTGTAAGAACACCTGCTACAAAGGGTGATGTATGTAGTGTTTAGCACAGTGCCTAACACAGAGAGTGCCAATAAATTGTGAACATTGCTTTTCTAGGTGATACAAATTGAGTAAAAAACACCTCCCAGGTATGGCCAGAGACATGTACTTCCCTCATCCTGACTTTGCTTCCCTTAGGAGAGGCTCCTGAACTTGCATTTCTGTGCTCTCCACTCAGCAGAGCCTCTTTCATGCTTCTGATTCTTTACAAACTCAGACTCACAGCTCCAGGAAAGGCAGACTTTCACCCTCCACAATCCAGCTATTCCTCCACCCAGAGAAGAGAGCTGCACTCAGCTGATGGACTGTGGAAGGAGGCCCAGCTAGATGAAAAGACATTTGTCCCCTGCATGTTCTTCAACAAAAGTGACAATTTCCCTAAATCGTTATGAAGCTGGAGACACAGCCCAGAAAACCCGGGCTTTGACACTCCTTTTCCAGTTGAAGAAATGTGTGTGCTCTGGCCCAGGTCTGCATCTCAGCTGTGAGCAGCTAGAGGACTGGGGTGTTTTTACCCAACTTGCTGCCTTGGCACCTGCCACAGGGCCTCAATGATACACCGGAGCACATACAATGTGCCAGGTCCTGGGTGTACTTCACTGAATATAGCAGACACATCATGCCTTCATGATGCTCGCAGACTGATAGGAGAGTCAAAAATCCTACAAGTACAAATTTTCACAAACGATACCACTGTTATGGAACACAATGTAGGAGATCCTTGCTGATTAGGATGCATAAGGTTGCAAAAGACCATTTTTCCCATGACTAGCAGAAGAAAACATCAGATAAAATAGATATCATAATTTTCCATAACGTCACCAAAGAGCGGTGGATGCAGCAAAGTTTAAATGAACCAAGTTCCAGAGAGGGACAAGCCCACCATCACTGAGGAAATAGCACCCCCTGTCCTCATACCTGGCATCCATGGCCCAATCTGGGTATGTGCAGGCAGAGCAGGAGGTTTCCATAGGCAGAGGAACTTTGCTGAAACAAGGATAAACCAACAAACTTTTAGTGACAATGTGGGCTGGCACGACAGATTGGAAGAGTCCAAATGCAATAATAAATCTCTCAGGCAAACAGTTGTCTCCCACAGGAATTGTGCTGAGTAAGCAGCTGTGGGAGTGGAGCTGGAAAGCAGACATGGATCTTGCCATTTTGTGCAAGTGTTTGGGTTGAATCTAGAGATGACTTGAAACTAACCAAAGCTATAAACCAAGACCCTTCTACCCCTAATTTGATAAGATCAAAGAACCAATCTCTCAGCAGATGACAGTATGGAAAGTTCAATATTGGGATGAAAGACAAAGAGAGACCTCTGCTATCTCCTTTGAGACCACAGATAAACTAAATTAATTTGGTTTCATGTCAGCCCAGCACAGCTTCATCATGGTGGAATCTGAATGATCATCTCTCACCCCAGCTTTCCAACAGGGAAAAATGATATGCCTTTCTTGAAAAAACAAAACAAAATATATTGTCTACTTCACCCCCTACTGTTCTTTTTATCAAAATGTCACACATAGAGTTGAAAATTACAAAACAATGCAAAAAAAGCAAGAAAACGTGACCTGTCATCAGGAGAAGAGTTAACCAACATAGATAGACCCACAGAAGACCTGGACCTGGGAATGAGCAAAAAAAGGACTCTAAAATAATTATTATAACACGTTAGGGATATTTAGAAAAAAATAAATGCAGAATGAGTGGACAGGTAGGGAATTTTAGAAGCTAAAGGAGAGATTTATAAAAGGAACAAATTGGAAATTCTAGAACTTGAAAACACAGTATATGGAAATGAAGAATTGAGTGAGTGGAGTTAACAACAAACTGGACTCAGCAGAAGAAAGAATCAGGGAAATCAAAGAGCAGTCTGTATAAACACCCAACTGAAACAGAGAGAAGAAAATATGGAGGGGAAGAGAGAGAGAAACTTTAAAATGACATCTAATGATCTAACATATGTATAATTGAAAAAGGAAGTAGAATTACTATAGGCATATGTAACCCACATGCATGTTCCCATCTCAGGTCTTTAAATATGCTGTTCCCTGTGCCTGGAACTCAGAATTCCACATATATCATTCCACCACATCCTTCAGGGTTTTGCTCAAATGTTTCCATCTCAATGAGGTGTCCCCTAACCACCCCATAAAAAAATCTACATTCATTTGCTTTCCCACTCATGGCTGGAATTCCTTCTCCCCCTATTTACTTTATCTTTTTTAGCTCTTGTGACCATTAACAAACTGTATATTTTACTTATCTTTTTAGTTACTTCTCTCATCTGCTGGAACATATGTTTCCTGAGGGCAGGCAATTTTATCTATTTTGTTTGCTGTTGGATTCCCAGCACCTAGAACATAGTACCTGCTCAATTAATATTACTTATCAAATAATAGTGAGATTTAAGCCTCTTCAAAAGTGAAATAAGGCATGAAGAAAGAGCTTTAGGCTGTAAGTGGAAAGATGAGTGTATTAGACAGGTGTCTCTTAAATGCAAGGGGCAAAGATCTAACTCAAAATTGCCTTAGCAAAATCTATAATATACTGGTTCATGTAACTGAAAGGTATGTAGTTTCATGCTTCAGGCATGACTACGTCTATTTGCTGAAATGGTATTGCAAGAAATTGTCTCACTTTGTCTCTGGGTTCTGTTTTCCCATGTGTGAGTTTCATTCTCAAGCAGGCTTTCTCCAGCAGGTAGTAAAGAAGGACCCAGAAGTTCCAGCTTTATATGCTTTCAACTTAACCACTTGAGGAGAAGAAAACCACTGTCCCAGTAGTTTCAGGAAAAATCCCAATGCTGTGCTCATTGGCCAGGCTTGAGTCATAGTCATCTCTGAATGGACTCACTGTGGCCAGGGAGACACAGAGCACAGAGGACTGATTGCTCAGGGCTGGGTTCTGTGACCACCCTTGGAACTGTGGCATGGGCTCACTCCTATCAAACCACATGGCCTGACAGTAAGAACTCCTCAAAGGAAAATAATGTGTAATCTCTTAAGAAAAAAGAAATGCAGGGCAAATAAAAACACATGTCTATTTATGTAAGCATCATCTTAAGTGCAGGATAGGGCAAGCAAGAGCACAGCAAGATAACAATTGAGGCTAGGGAGACTGTGAAGCGTTTCAGGAAAAGAAAGAAGTTGGAAAGAGCAGGAAGGAGTGGTCAGAAAATGAGGAGGTAAACAGAGGCTTAAACTTGCAGCACCTTATAAACCAAGTCTGGGAGTTTTGATGTAATACTGAAAGCAAAGTGAAACCCTTGAAACATTCCAATCAAGATATTTAATATTAAGCTGTTTTAAAGACATCTCATTAACTACCCTACTTGAATGGATCAGACAGGAATATGACTGGAGCTGGTCACTCATCAGATGTGACTACTGTCCATAGGACATACTGTCCATAGGAGAGAGATGATGGAGATCTATGAGGGTGACAATAGAGATGGAGAAAATAACATTTTAGAGACAGTTTGAAGATACAATTCAAGCATTCACTAAACAGATTAGGACTTATAAATAGTTTTCAAAGCCTTGCCTGGAGCATCTCTCAGATGTGTGCCACTTCTATGGTCTTCTTCCATGGGTTATACAAAGTCTTGGTAGAAAGGCAATGTTCCTCTCTCCTTCCCTTCCTCTCTCCTCCACCAACCTCACTCCAGGACAGATATCCAGCCAAGCTTTCCCAGCAGTGAGGCCCTGCTGCAAATTCATATGCAGATGAGCTGTATAAAATTGTGTGGATAATAAAAGTAAGTGAAGAGAGCTATTGCTGGCACCACTTAGGGCAAGCATGTTGCCCTAGAGTCAAACAGAGCCAGGTTTTATTCCTGTCTTTGCCACTTATTAGCCGTGTGCCCTTGAGCAAGTTACTTAACCTCTCTGAACCTCAACTTCCTCATTTGGAAAATGAATACACTAATGAATTAACTCACACAACAGTTATGAGATTTAAAGTTACTTTTTGCTTCTGTAGGCCAGGAACAGCATCTGGCACACAAAAGGAGCTCAACTGAGATGGGTTCCGTTTTCCACTCCATCCTTCATCCTTAGTTGCCTAAGGAGCTATCTGTACCTATCTCCCTTTTTGACAGCAATCTTTCATTATGCCCCAGTTTTGTGATATAATTTTGATAAATTAAGTGAAATACTTAAGAGTCATCTAATTCATTGTGTTCAGCTTCAAGGACAATTACTAAGTGTCCCAAGTTTCCTGGCAGGACACTGTAGCTGCTGGGTAGTCTCAGGGTATTAAATAGGTCCTACTGGACCAAGAACTCCTATGTTTGGGGTAGTAAGGAGGAAACGGCACTTGGAATACAGAAATTTAATGTACCTCTCTAGTTGTTTGAGGCATTGGTTAGACACCTCGACATTAAAAAGTTGCTGTCATTCCCCCAGACACAAGCAGCTCCCCACTACCCAGTTATACTCATACACAGTACTTACTCAACACTAGGCATACCCACTATAGCTGGTAATTATGAAGTACGAGGGAAATAAAATAAAAATAACTCAAAACCCTCAGGTGTGAATATAACCCACGACTTCCTTCCAACCAACAGAATATAGCAAAAGTCGTACATGTTTACTTACAACTGTTTATGTTGTATTAGATTAACACCCCTCTTGGTGGACTCTCTCACTCTCCTGTTGGTTTTGAGCAAGCAAACAGCTATATTAGGGCATGCCATGTGTCAAAGAACTAAAGACAGGCTCTAGGAGCTGAGGGCAGCCTTTCATCAGAGGCAGCAAGAAACAGAAGCCCCAAGTCTCAGAGCTCAAAACATTGAAATCTACCAAGAGCTCTATTAGTTTGGAAATAGATCTTTCCTTCATCAAACATGTAGATGAGAACCCAGCCCTACTATTACCTTAAATTACAATCTCCCAAAAGACCCACCTGAGCCATGTCCAGACCCCTAACCCACAGAAACTGTGAGATGATAAATGTGAGTTGTTTAAACTACAAGTTAATTGTAATACTATTACGCAGCAGTAGAAAACTAATATATATGGTAAGTGCTAAGTTAATGAATTAATGGCTCAGAGAATGAAAACTGAGTGAAAATTTCTAATCAGAAAAGGGGCAGACCAAGACCATTGGATTCAACACACAAATATTTATTTTGAGCTCTATTTATGCAGAGTATTAGCTAATTATACTGAATGCTGGTGGAGACGGTTCATTAGTCAGGGTAGGCCAACCACTATAACAACGACCCCAAAACATTAATCCCTGACTGCAAGGGATGCTAGCAAGTGTCGTCCACATCATGCCCACAAGTTAAAAAGAAGGCTTTGGTGAACCCACACTAGTCCATGCTCTAGGGAGTAATAGTGAAGATACAATGATAATTAAGCACAGCCTTGACCTCAAGTGATTCATAATATATTGATGGAAACAGGTAAGTAGCAATTAATTATATAATATATGGTCCAATAGGAAACACTCTTGGGAGAGACAGAGAGACAGATACAGGGAGAACTAGAGGCAACCTGTTGTAATGGAGACTCACCTCTGCCTTTCACTGACCTTTGATCCAGATCTATTAACTCACCATCTCTGAGCTTCTGTCCCCTCACCTGTAAGATGGAAATAATTGCCTCCCTCAAAAGTTTGCAGTGAAGAGAGAAAAATCCATGTAAATAAAATGCTTAGTCTGGTATCTGACACACAGTAAAGATTCTAGAATGATATTATTGCAAATTATCATTCTCATTATCCTTATTATATATTGCTGGGGTCCAAAATGAAATGGAAGTGTTTCATAAAATATAGTAAGTTTTTCTACATGCAGCAGATAGTTGTTTTATTGCCCACATGCTTTGGAAGCTCACAATAAGAAGGGATTCTGGAAAACAGTTTGGAGGTTCCTCGAGAAGTTGAAAATAGAGCCAGCCTACAACCCAGCAATCACGCTACTGGGTATTTTCCCCAAAGATACAGATGTATCAGAAAGGTCACCTGCACCCCAATGTTCATAGCAGCAATGTCCACAATAGCCAAACTGTGGAAGGAGCTGAGATTCCCTTCAATAGATGAATGGGTTAAGAAGATATGGTTCCTTTATACAATGGAATATTACTCAGCCATCAGAAAGGAGGAGTACTTACTATTTACATCGACATGGATGAAACTGTAGGGTCTTATACTAAGTGAAATAAGCCAATCAGAGAAAGACAATTTTCATATGGTTTCATGCATATGTGGAATATAAGAAATAATGCAGAGGATCATATGGGAAAGGAGGGAAAACTGGGGAGAAATCAGAGAGGGATTTGGGAAACAAACTGAGGGTTGTGGAAAGGAGATGGGTGAGGGGATGGGGTAACTAGGTGATGGGCATTAAGGAAGGCATGTGATGTGATGAGCACTGGATGTTATACGCAACTAATGAATCATTGAACACTACACCAAAAATTAATGATATACTCTATGTTGGTTAACTGAATTTTAATTTAAACAAAGAATAAGAAAGGATTGATTCTGACCCTTGGAGATTAGAATGGACTTCCTGGAGGAAGTGGCATTTAATGCAAGCTTTGAAGGATCAAAGCTATCTTCACACTGGGCTGTTGCCTGACAATAAGAACAATCATCTTCTGCAGCCCAAAGAGGTAGTTACTGAGTGGGAAAGGATGAAATCCACGGAATTCAGGGCAGGCTGAACAGTGACAGCAGGCATATCCACCAGCTGATTAGAGGGAGGGACCCTGCTCCCTCCATCTTTTCTACAACTTGGATGATTTAAACAGGTATTTTAAAAGAAGCACCAGGTGATGTAGGAGGTAATAAACTTGTGAAATTCATTTCTCCAGGGGGCTGCTAAGGTGCAAATCTTAAATCATGTCCCAAAAAGTGTAGTTAAATTCATGTGTGATCGATTCCTAATGGATTACCAAACCCTGTTAGGGAATACATTCTTAAGTTTGAAGTCTTAGAAAACAGGTGTACTTTCCTATGATTCTTCTCTCTGCATCTCTGTCAGAGACAAAATATTAGGCTGCATATATCCCTGGGTTGACTTACTGTGACAATTCAATTAGAGAATCCTGCAAGGAGCTGCCTGGAATAGCACTTGGGACCAGAAAGGGCCAGTAGAGGGTACCTGTGCCCATTACTCCCCAACAGGTTCAAGGCAGGCATCACCAGTCCATTATAACACCATCACTCACTGAACCCCATTATGGCTCCACACTCTTTGCTAGCACAGCCCCTAGTGAAGCCCACCCCTTTATGTAATGTGAAAACAATATCTAGCCCGACCGTATAGTATCAGGATCCAATAAAATCCAGGCGCCAGTCGAGTGTCTATGCCTCTAGGCCATGTGATCAAGAGAAGGCAATCCTGCAAGCAATTCCTGCCTTCCATATTCATAAACCTGCTATTTGCTTTATGCAGTGGAGGTCTGGGCTCAGGAGATCCTTGTACACAAGAGTCAGGGAAAGGAGGAAGGAAAGGATGATATGAAGAAAGGAGGAGTGGGAGAGGAGAGAATCTTTCATGTCTGCATTCCATTTTTTGATAACTGACATTTCACAAACACTTCTGTATCCACTGTTATTGTATTTAACTCTCATATATCCCCAGTTTCATAAAGAATGAAAAACACGAGGCTCGAGGAGGTAAAGTGACTGCCTGAGATCACACAGTTCCGAGCTAAGATTCAGACCAAGCCTCCTGTATCAATGGAGCTCATTTTCCACTCCCACAACTCCAACTTATTTGGAAGCAAATTTCTTTCTTTCTCTAGATCTCAGACACCCCAGTCTTCCACATGGGTTGAGAGCGTAAACCAGCCTGACTAGACCTGCCTCCTGATAACATGGTTTATTTCCTTGGCCCATGCTCTTCTGTCCCTGACTCTCTTGCTGCCCAGAGAATGAAGATGTATTTGCCGAGCACTAGCCAAGAATGTCAGTCTGTGACAGCTGAGAGTCACACTCAGGATACCAGATGTCCACCATCTCCCAGGCCAGATCCGTGTCCCTCTCTAACGATGATGTTGGTGCCACTAGAAATAACCTAATTTACCAACTGCTTATTATTGATTCACCCAACAAATATTTATTGAGTGTTTACCATATACTGGGCTCTGGGCCAAGTCCTGGGGACACAAGAATAACAAGCCAGTTTATGGAGTTGATATTTCAAGGGGGAAGATAAGTAATGAACAAGTTTATTTTTTTAAAATGAAGAATGTAATTCCAGAAGGAACAACTATGATAACCAGGGTCACCTGATGGACAGTAACTGGGAAAATAAGTAAGCTGGTCTACTTTAGATAGGCTTCCCTGACGAGGTGACTTTTAAGTATGGGCCTGAAGGATAAAGACAAGTAACCCAAGTAAAAAGAAGAGAGAAGAGCATCTCATCTATAGAGAATGTCAAGCCAAGGCTCTGAAGAAGGAAAGCCCTTATTCAAGGTATAGAAGACCAGCAGGAAGCTAGAGCAAGAGTTGTTAGCCCATTTGAAAGATGAAAGAAATAAGGCCTGGAGAATAAGAGCAGCATGCCTAAGATCTTACAGGAATTTCTGTGGATCATGAATTACACAGACAGAAGGATTACAATGTTGTCAACAGTGACCTGAGGTCTTTGCCAGACAGCAGCCTCTCTGCAACTCCATATTTACCCCTTTCCCCTGCCCTGTGCCCTATCAAGTCCTAATTTTCCCAGTGCAACATCATAATCAACCCCCAGGCATCTGTCTGCAGGATCACCAGCTGGCGATGGCCTTCTGGGGTGAGGTGGGTCATGAGAAAGGAGGGGAGCTCCTTTCTGCCTGCAAACATCCTTCTCCAACGGGAAGAAGAGTTGAGGAGGAAATAACAGGGAATGACATGATCCACAAGGCATATGGCTTTTTGTTTGTTTGTTTTTCCAAAAGCATCACCTAATCTCAGGATTGGGGCTAGGATTCTAGCTCATGATGTCTTTTGGAGGAAAACCCTCTGTGTTCTCTTCATTGTAGCTCAGCAAAATATTTCCCAGTTATTTTACCTCTTGCACTGTGTTCATCTCTAACCTTGAGAAGAGTACCTGTACCCAGTCAAGCCGGAATAAGTATCAGTGGGATGAGTGAACAGGTTATACACAGTAAGAGAAGGATGCAAAAGTATATAAGCTCATTCAGTCACTCGCTCATTCATCGAGTTGTTTATCAGTAAACACTGAACGCCATATGTGTGTCTAGCACACTACTAACATAAGGTGGGAGGAAATTAAAGATGGAAAAGATGTGTGTGTTTGTGATTCACTCACTCACCTGTGTTGGGGTCCCGGATTAACATTTTAGAGTACTTTATATCCACATGTATTTATAAAGGCTTTGGAGCCAACCCTGAGTTCAAATCAGGTCTGTATAACCTTAGACAAGGGACTTAACCTTGCTTTCTCCATCATAAAAGTGGGAATAATAATACATTTCATCCTGGGGTGCCTGGCTGGCTCAGCCAGTGGAGTGTGTGACTTTTAGATCTCAGAATCATGAGTTCAAGCCCCACACTGGACGTGGAGCTTACTTAAAAAAAAAAAAAGAAAATGCATTTTATCCTGCGTTGTGTAGTAATGTGCTTAGGAGGCCAAGCATAGACCCCAGCACATGATAAGTGCTCAATAAGTAGTAGCCAGTCTCATTATTTTGATATATGTTACTTCCGGATCTGCTATCAATACCTTGAAGTAGAGATTTTTGTCCCCACGCTATAGACCCGACAGCTGTGCAAAGTCACATGGACAAATGTGGAACTAGATCTGGGCTTGAGCCTTTGCCATCCATGAAAATGATCCTCCCAAATTCATGCCTTTTGAATCCAGGTAAGGCATGTGGGAAGCTTATTAGAATCTCCAGTGGAAATTTTCCCATTTGATGCTATCTTCATAGCTGGGGTCACTGAGGCCATAAAAGTTAAGACACTTGCCCATAGTCAACAGTCGTGGTAGAGCTGGGATTCAAACCCAACTTGCCTGGGTTTGGGGTTCTTATTGGGGTTCTTATTGTCAAAGTGCTCAATTCCAGATGTGAAATTAATTAAGAAATTAAGAAATACATCTGCCTACAGATGTATGGGCAATTAGAATGGAGATGTGTCTCCTGAGAAGAAAGACTCCTGGGGAATTGACTCTATCTTCACAAACAGATGAAGGCTTGGGGCACCCAGGTGGCTCAGTTGTTTAAGCGTCCAACTCTTGATTTCAGCTCAGGTCAAGATCTCAGGGTCATGAGATCGAGTCCTGCATTAGGCTCCACACTCGGTGTGGAGCCTGCTTAAAATTCTCTTTCTTCCTCTTCCTCTGTCCCTCCCTTGGCTCTCTCTCCATCTCTGAAGAAGAAGAAGAAGAAGAAGAAGAAGAAGAAGAAGAAGAAGAAGAAGAAGAAGGAGAAGGAGAAGGAGAAGGAGAAGGAGAAGGAGAAGGAGAAGGAGAAGGAGAAGGAGAAGGAGAAGAAGAAGAAGAAGGAGAAGAAGAAGAAGACGCCCTGTCCTTTGAGAAGGGAAAACAACATAACAGAACAGCACAACACACAGACACTGGGGTAAGACAAACCTAGGTTCAAGGCCACCGCTGCCACTCTCAAGCCTTGTGACCTTGGGAGAATGATTAAATATCTCCAAGTCTCAGTATCCTTCTCTCTCTAATGGACATAATGACACTTACCTCTATAGGCTGCTTAAAGCCAACCAGAAGTGGGCTCCATCCCTAGAGTCCCACACCTTCCCAGAGGATAGAAGTCAAAGATGGCTAAGCCATACTTTCTGTGAGGACAGTGACATCATGGGCCTTGTTTCTCACAGTGCTCCCTGTGGCTGGCACGTAGCCCAAGCAACATGCGGACAGAGAGGTGTGTTAGGGCAGGCATCTCAGGCAAAGGGGAAAGAACAAGAAATATCCTGGAGGTATGAAACAATGGGGAGCGTCCAGAAAATTGAAAATAAGATAACTAATAGGTATGGCTGCAGCTATGAAAGTATATGGGGGCCTTCACAGAGGAGGGGAAAGCAGGAGCCTGGGGGCCATACTAAGGACTGGATCCTTCCTACCTGGTTCCTTACCTGGAGTTGTGTGTCCAGTTAGTTCACCCCTGCATTTCTTAAAAGGGAGCTGGGGTGGACACTTCAAATTGTCAACCCAAAGGTTATTTGAAACCAATTTATCCTTGTCTTCCTCTATTACAGAGGTTGAAAAGTTGAAATAACCTATGTGCCGCCTCCCTGGAGAGCTATATACACAGTTGTGGCCAGTGAGAGGTAGCAGAAGCCCCACGGGGATCTTTTCTAGGAGAAGTCATGTGGGCACATATATATGTACATGTATGTGTGTGCCTGTGCACATGTGTGTGCATATGCGTGTGTGTGCATACGTGCATGTGAATGTTGTCTTTTCCCCTTTTTGCTTTTTTCCCATCCCCTTCCTCCCTTCCTTCCTCCCTTCCTTTCTCCCTTCCTTCCTTTATTCTTTCCTTCCTTCCTTTCCTTATGTATTTGTTAGAGAGAAAGAGTACAAGCTGGTGGGGGAGAGGCAAAGGGAGAGAGACTCTCAAACAAGCTCTATGCTCAGAACAGAGCCATATGCCAGCCTTGATCCCGTGACCCTGAGATCATGACCTGAGCCAAAATCAAGAGTCAATGTCCAACTGACTGAGCTACCCAGGCACCCCTGCCCCTATCCTCTTCTAAGCCACCAGAAGACTCCAGAGGATGTACTAGCCGCTGGGCAGCTGTCAGGTGACAAGCATGCAGGTGTGTGTCTATCTGGTAAGGGAGGAGGAGCTCTTATTCTATTTGACAAACTATCCTTTATTTGTCTAAGTCACTATAGGGGGTTTTCTATCACTTGTAGCCAAAAGCAATCCTGGTATGTACAAGAATTTGCTAGTCCTCCTGTCTAGGCAGCTCTGTTCTATACAGTCTTTGCTGCTTTCCCTGCCTCTTCATCTTCTCCTTAGGCCAACCTTCTAGACATTTCCAACTGGAGTCATCAAGACACTCACCTGTGTGCCCCACCCACACCCCCAGCCCCACGAGATTTAGACTTCCCTTCCAAACCATGATCTTGACCCCAAGACCAAGATATTTCCTTTTGCCTTCTGACCAGCGCACAAGGAACACTTTCCTTATCAGGGTAAAACCAAGATAGAAGTGATTTACAATGATGTGGCCTCAATTTTGTGGTTTTTATCTAATGCTATCTCAGATCCCCCAGCTTCCCAGCTGCTCTGTCTACCATGTTGAAAACATCGCAAGTCCTGGACTATCAGGCTCTGAAGGGGCCCTTCCGGGAATCATGCTGTGGCAAGAGCAAATCTCAATATGTTTATCCTTATGCTTTTCTTTCCTGCATTTCCTTGAGGATGATTAGGATTATGATGGCCTTTTTACTGTCATCTCTTTTGCTTTCTCAATGAGCTCTTTAGCACCAAAGAAACAGACCCAAGGGAAGCTGGACATGGAGCTTATGCCATAACAATAGACAGAGGACGGAGAGAAACAAGAGAGAAAGAACAGAGAGGACCAGATCAACCTGTCACCAGGGAGACCAGAAACGGGTCCCTGGTGTCCGGAAAAATTCACAAAGATGTGGAAATGGGCAAAATCAAGTACCCGGTGTCCTTTTAGAGGAGGTCTGGGTATTATCTAGTAGACCTCGAGGGATTGTCTGCTCCTACCAGGATGAACACCTTTGACAGATTTCAATCAACAAGGCTATTTTACAGTTCTGTGGAGGTAAAAGTTGTAGAAAACTCATTGTAATGCAAATGACTCTTGTCCATGGCAATGGAAATGAGTTTTATCAGGTAGAAATATAATTGATTTCTACCTGGTAGGGAAATAATGACCCCAGGCATTATGCATTATTGCCCAATAGCAGTGGTGCTCAGTGTCATTTGGGTATATCTGGGGGATTGCCCAAGATACTTTCAGGGAGTCTGTTAGGTCAAAATTATTTTCATAATAGCAAGGTATTATTTGCCTATTTTTCCTCTCATTTTCTCACAACCATATAGCAGAGTTTCTTGCTATGCCATTGCTATCCTTGCTCTGGTGCCCGATGAATGCTTGCTTGTGTACTCTTGTGTTTTAAATTTTTCTCAGTTTTAATTTCTGATATGGCAAATATTGGTAGAGATAACCCACATAAACAAATCTTTTTGAGGTCCTCAATAATTTTGAAGCGTGTAAAGGGGACCTGAGGGACCACCTGGCCAGTGTAGTCAGTGGGGTGTATGACCCTTGATCTCAGAGGTTGTGAGTTCAAGTGCCATATTAGCATGGAGTTTACTTAAAATGAGCACTGGGTGTTATATGCAACTAATGAATCATTGAACATTACATCAAAAACTAATGATGTACTATATGTTGGCTAACGGAATTTAAATTAAAAATTAATTAATTAATTAATTTTTTAAAAGAGCGTAAAGGGGCCCTGAGACCAAAAAGTTGGATAACTGCTGCCCTATAGAATGTTAACTAATTTTGTGCCTATTAGCCTATTCATTTCCACATCTCTGATTGAGATGTGTATGTGTCTGTGCATGTGTTTGTTTTGGTTTTAATATCTTACTGGTCCCTTCACTAATTAATGGGTTAGATAAATGATTTGTTCATTTTATAACTGTACAAAGGTCATGTCTTTAATTTTTAAGAATTACACTTTAACACTGGGCTTGGAGTAGAAGGGGGAAGTTGGAAGGTGGCTGAGAAGAAGGTTGAGGATCCCAAGCCACGTTGAGGATGCCAGACAGCTCTGATATGGCTGCCATACCCTCCCTGTGCCCAGCAGCCCAGAGCCGTGTGGGAGCCAAGTCAACACCCCAGACTATCCCTCATCGCTCAAGCCAGGGCTGCACATGAACCCTGCACAGTGGTCACAGGACCCATGCACTGTCGGACAACAGGACTCCAGCCCACCCTCCGAGGCAGGTGGAGCCCATCCAGAGTTTCCTGCATGGAAATCCCTCTTTGCAATGGCCCTGTGTTTTTGCAAGTCCCTCCAAAACAAAGGTTGAGGTTCTAGACACCCAGAAGCATGGTGATGGTATAGAGGAGGAGAAAATTCTACTCTTGGATCCTACCCCTACTCCTGGGACTAAGATGGGACTGAGCAATGGCACACCACCCACCTCCATGGCCAAACCCCCAGAGAAGCCATCTCCATGCCCAAGGAGGTGATACCGGCTCTCAGAGGAGACAGAAAGGGAAGGTGGGGACCCCATCTCCCAACCCAGAGCTCCTGCTTCTGCTCTCCACTGTGTTGTTAATGGTGACAAATCTACTCATTTCTATGCTCCGTTCTCCTGGGTATAAATACATTTGTAAAGGCTTTCAGCACTCCCAAGAGGAGAATGGCATGGATTTTGTCCCAGACTGGCCTTTTGTCCTCATGGAGCTTTGGTATCTTCCCCACCTGATTGTGGAAATCACAAGAAGAATAAGCAACCCAAGCTGGTCATGGGGCCCACAGTGGGAGCCAAATGAATACTTGCTGCCTCAGAACGCTTTCCTCTCCAACCTGAATGGAATCCAGGTGCTGGCCGGTGGCTGAACAAGGTGGTATGAGAGTGAGGAAGAGAAAGAGGGGGTCCCTGCCAGTCAGATGGAGGCAGTGGTCCAGGAAGTTGTTTAAGATCATCACCGAAGTCAGCCAGTGCATGTGTACCTGATATCCTCTCCACAGCAGATACAGCATTACAAAGATGTGAGTATTCCCGTGGTCCCCTCCCTCTGGATGCGGACAGTGGAAGCTCCTTGTCTGCAAACTCAGCCTACCTCTCTCCCTCAGTGGAGGAATTTAGGGTGAGGGGCAAAACAGAGAGAATCCTAACAGCATCTGAGAACCTAAAATAATCTATGTCAGGGTTGCCAGACTATGGCCCCTGAGCCATATACAGCTCTCTGCCTGTTTTCTTACACAGTCCATGAACTGAGCAATGGTTTTTAAATTTTAAAATGATTGAAATGAAATAAGAAAGAGGATGATAGCTCATGACCCGTGAAATTTATGTGAAATTCAAATTTCAATGTCCGTAAATAAAGTTGCATTGGCAGACAGCCACACTTACTAATGTGCTTACTGTCCAGGGCTGCTTTGGGACCACAGTGACAGAATGGAGTGGCTGTGACCGAGGACGTATGGTGGGAAAGCCTAAAGAGTTTCATCCATAGCCCTTCATGAAGTTTGCCAATCCCCATCTACATGCTATGCCAAGAGAAAGGAAATAATGAATTGGGGCAGGTTGAGGGTCAGGAAGAGGGCAGGGGAGCAGGGGAGTGGTGGAGGAAAAGATATTTGGGGGGTGAAAGGAGACAGCTGTCCTCTCTATAAAGACTCTGAAAGTGTTTGCAAGAATATTCAGGATGGTTTTGTGTTTTAAGAATATTCCTTATCAAGAAAGACAACTATCATATAATCTCCCTGATATGAGGAAGTAGAGATGCAATGTGGGGGGTTTGGGAGGTAGGAAAAGAATAAAGGAAACAAGACGGGATCGGGAGGGAGACAAACTATAAGAGACTCTTAATCTCACAAAACAAACTGTGGGTTGCCGGTGAGGGGGCGTGTTGGGAGAAGGTGGTGGGGTTATGGACATTGGGGAGGTTGGGAAGGGTATGTACTATGGTGAGTGCTGTGAAGTGTGTAAGCCTGACGATTCACAGACCTGTACCCCTGGGGCTAATAATACATTATATGTTAATTTTTAAAACATTTTTAAAAGAAGAATATTCCTTATCAGAAGTCTGCGAGATTTTTGTTATGGATACACACACGTACAGTAAAAACATAAAAACAGATATGAGGGCACCTGGGTGGCTCAGTGGGTTAAGCCTCTGCCTTCAGCTCAGGTCAGATCTCAGGGTCCTGGGATCGAGCCCCATATCAGGCTCTCTGCTCAGCGGGGAGCCTGCTTCCCCCTCTCTCTCTGCCTGCTGCTCTGCCTACTTCTGATACCTCTCTCTCTGTGTCAAATAAATAAATAAAAATCTTTAAAAAAAACAAATAATATCCACTAAATTCAAGGCATTGGTTCCTTCTGGAGAAGAAAGGGAAAGAGAGAGGAGAAGAACAGGTGAAGCTTTTCCCATAACATATGATTCGTTAACATCTTTTAATTTAAATACCTAAAGGAAATAAACTGAGAAGCAATACGAGATTGAAAGATCATTTTGTAACAGAAATGAAACCATAAGAATTGATTTTTTTTAATTGTGTCTGGCATTAGGTACAAAAGATTTGAAAAACAAAGCAAGGGATTCTTGGTCATAAGCTCTTTGTATGCCAGTGTTTTCCTTTTGTTTTATTTGGTTTGGGGGTTTGTTTGTTGTTATTATTGTTAGGTTGTTGGTTTTGGTTACCAAAATAAGGACTGCTATGCTGCCCTGAGTCTAAGACATGCATTTTTCTCACATTTGAATAATTCTGAAATAAGGTTGCATTGTACGATTGATTGTAGAACATAGTTAAGTTGGAAGAGTCTTTTCTTTCTTGGTGCTACAGGAAACAGCTCGTCTTGTGATTTGTAATCAACTTTATCTTAGATCCTCTTTTGAAGGGACAAATAAAGTGGATTCTCTTCTTTGGTATTCCATCAAGAGACCAAGAGAGAAATGGGGAACTGTTAATTTCCTTTGGGTTCTGTTAAAAAAGACAAACTGAGGCATATTAAAAATTTTAAGTTTGAGCAAAAATCAAAAATCGACTCTAAGGGGATACCACCAAACTGGAAGTGGTTTGCAGGACTCCACCAATAGGAGCTTGGGGAGAGACTTATTAGAGAAGGGATGAAAGCAAAGCAAATTATTGATTGACTATAGCTGAAAGCCTAGTTGGCTACTCGTGAATGATTGTCCTTGGGTTTCAATTTTATAACCTTGAGGCATTTACAGGCTTAGATTTTGGGTTTGCTTACATAGGTTGCCAGGGCCTTCTAGCCACCCCAGTCTAATGGCCTCCTTGTTTAATTAATTCAACAATTGACCAAGGGTGTCCCTAAGTGAGACACTGCATTGAGCTTGGGCCACATGGAGACCCAGGATCTATCTGTGTTTAATGACCTGATGGGAAGGGAGCAGGACAGCCTGGGTCACACACATTGTTTATGATCATCTCTTCTTAGGAAAAGGAGAGAGTAAAAACCATATTGAGTCCTTTTGATATCATGAGTCAAAGGAAATTTTGTGCTGGGCAGCAGAACCTGACCTGGAAAAAAGATTGTCCTAATTCCTCAGTGTTACTAAACACCATATCCCAAAGTAAAATAAAATACAAAGCCCATAACAATTAAGCCTTCTTTCCTGTGCATTGGTCTTAGAAGCAAGGGATTCTACAAGAAGCAAGCCATCTCGTGGGAGACAGAGCAGAGAGCAGCTCATGCTCTGTAGAACAGGGCTAGGGGTGTGGGAGATGCTTATAAATGATCAGAGCTTCTGGCCAGAGACCAGGACTATAGTTGAGCATACAAATCTTACCCTGTTGAGTTGAACCCTGAGACTTGGCACAGCTCTTTCCATCTTTCTTCCTACCGTACAAGACAACAGAATACTGAGGAGGAAGGCAGTCCCTGGAACCAGATAAGGAGCACTCCTTCCCTCTATTTATATGGTGAGTTTCAGAATGTTGAACTCTGCAGACCCGTGTGGGTAATTAGGGATTCTCTCATTCAACAGGCATTTTCAGAGCAAATGCTGGGCACTGTGCAAGGTACCTGAGCTAGAGACCTTTCTCAAAGCTCTTGCATTCCTTAAACTCTGTATAAATTATCTCCCTTAACTCTCTCCATAATCTTATGACATAGACACTGTTTTCATCACCCCTACATTATGGATGATGAAACTGAAGCTCAGAGAGGTTAAGTGACTTACCCAAGGTCACCCAGTTAGTAACAGAGCTGGGATTTGAGTCCACAGTGCCATGGCTCAGAGTCCATGCATTTAACCATTATGCTATAGCACTCCCATAGGCAGAAGTGAGAATTGAATACTATTTCTGAAAATTGCTCTCTTAGAAGTCATTCAGAATGGGATAAAAACCTAGGTTTCAGAAATCAGACAGGAGATAGCATTCCTTCCCTGCTGTCCCTATATCTCCGTGAAAGCAAGGACAATGTGTAGCTTGACACTGTTGCACTGTTGGGTCCCCTAGCACCAAGCCTAGCACATAGTAGGTATGCACTAAATATTTGCTGACTGAATGAATGGGTGAAGTGCTAGTAAAAAAAACCCAATGCCCATATGTCACATATTTGGGCCATGGGGAGGTATTCTTAAGGAACTGGGACCTGGCTTTGGAAGACAAATCATCACATTCAAGAGACATTGGTTATTCGGGGCCAGAGCAGGCGAGCAATGGGGGCTATCTTGAATATAACTCTCCCTGTCCCTTCTCAGCATGCCCCCTTCATGGGCAGTGTTGGTGGGCATTACCACCCACCTGCCCCTGTGGAAGGCTGAAGGACCCATCCTTACTGTCCCAGCCCCTGGTTCTTTATGGAGCCCAGACGTGTGGCTCATATCCAGCCAGTCAGGAGCTCTCCCAGGGAAGAGGGGCTGGCTGATCAAGACCACCAAGAGCTAGTGCTACAAGCCTTCCAGACTGTTCCCACAGCACAGCATAACTGGTGTTGTGGGTCCCACTTATGCTGTAGGTCCTGCCATCTGTTGTTATCAGATACCTCCCCTAATATGTTTCGACAATTCCCTTTGCTTGTGCTCGAGCTAACCCCTGGGGTTTGCGTGCATCCCCTCAAAATTCTTATGTTGAAGTCCTAACCCCCAGAAGCTTAGAATGTGACTATTTGGAGATGGGCCTTTTAAAGAGGGGGTTAAATCAAAATGAGGTCATTTGAGTAGGCTGGGCCCTGAGAGAAAATCTGAGACATACACACACAGAGGGACAACTCTGTGAAGATGCGGAAAGAAGATAGACATCTCCAAGCCAAAGAAACCAAACCTGCTGACTCTTCCATCTGGGACTTCTAGCCTCCAAAACCATGAGACAATGTATTTCTCTTGTTCAAGCCCCGCAGCTTGTGGTACTTTATAATGGCTGCCCTAGCAAACTAACATAGCACCCATGGTCAGGTTTCATTATATGCAATCTTTGAATGGTGCAAGTCATGACTTTCCAATTTGTAATGGGGGCAGGCATGCTGTGGTGCTGAGCTGCATAGCATGGAAGTTAAGACCAGATGTCAGCCCTGCCACCTCCAACTCTCCATGAACCTCAGTTTCTCGCTGGTAGAAAGGGTTAGTACTTGTACTTCCCTCTTAGGGCTGCTGTGACTATAACTAATACACGAGGAACATTTGGAACAGTGCTTGGCACCAAATGAGAGTTACATGGGCACCCATGTACCTCTGTAGACAGCTCTGCTCTGGAGCTGCTGGCCCAGTGGCGAGCTCCCCAGAACTTCTCATCCTCCCCGGCCTTTCCAGCTGGTGTGTCCATTATCTTTCTCTCCCTCTCCCCATGAGTGAGCATGATGTGGCTTCCTTAAAGGGAAAACACCGGGCAAAACAGAGGGAGCTGGGTCTGAGGGGACATTGAACTCTTCAGTCATGGTCCCAGAACAGACCCTGGCCAACGAGCCTGCCCACTGGCCAACATGCTGGAGCAAGGCTATACCCCTCCAGTTGCTCTTCTTGAACTGGGGGTAGTGGTCTTGCCAGAGGGTCCAAGATAGTCACGCTGTGAGGGAGGACAAATTGAGTGCTCGGAATACTCAATGGATATTTATTTTTTTACCCATTAGAAGTATTTCACTATTTTAATAACCAGTGCAAGCTGAAATTCAGCATTGGTTAAACCCAGAGATCCAATCCCCAACCAGCGTCCAGTTGGATGCCTCCAGGACCCACCATGGACTATGGAGGAAAGGTGCATCCTCTGAGCCGGCATTCAAGGACCTCTAAGATCCGTCTGACCCCTGCATCATGTTCTAGGCTCATCCCCAAGAGCCTCTCTCTATGTGAAACCATGAGGTGTCATGCAAAAAGCAGTGGATGTGAAGCTGAAAGATCAGGATTAAAATTCTTACTCTGCCACTTACAAGCTTATCGACAACATTAACTTAGGTCAAGTTGCCTGAGCCTGATTCGCAACAAAGGACAAAACAACCATCAAATGTCCAACACTTGTGCTAAGCACTCAGCATCATAGCCACCCTATAGAGTAAATTCCATTCAAAGTCTTGCTTTACAGACAAGGAAACTGAGGCACTAAGGCAGGTTTAGTAGCTCACCCGAGGTCCTTGGCCTCCAAGGCACAGGATTAGAATCTGCTCAAGGTCAAGCCTGTGCATTTGACTACATCATTAATGGCCCCCATCAAGAGGAAGTAGCTGGGGCACCTGGGTGGCTCAGTGGGTTAAAGCCTCTGCCTTTGGCTAAGGTCATGGTCCCAGGGTCCTGGGATCGAGCCCCACATCGGGGCTCTTTGCTCAGTGGGGAGCCTGCTTCTCCCTCTCTCTCTATGCCTGCCTCTCTGCCTATTTGTGATCTCTGTCTGTCAAATAAATAAAATCTTAAAAAAAAAAAGAGGAAGTAGCTAACATAACCTGCCAATGGGCACTGATCACCGTGCAGCCGCAATGCAGGTGGATTCCCTTCCCTAAACATATCCCATCGGTACTCACTGTCCCTACGGCCAACCCCAAGCTCTCCAGGCGCAACCCCAGTCACCCCTGCCCATTGAGCCCCCATTGTTCACTCTCAATCCAAGCCCTTCTGTCTGCAAAGCTGCAAGAAGCTGGTTGAAACAGTCCCATAGGGTGCATACAGGACGGGGTATCGGGGTGGGGGAGCACATTCTCTCTCTGCACTGGCCAGCATGACCTTGGATACACGCTCCACCTCAGTTTCCTTATCAGTAAGATCAGAAGTCACAGCACCTAACTCACAGGATTGTAGGTAAGGAGAAGTCTATGTGCTGAGCACCTAGCATAATGGCAGGCACATAGTAGGTGCTCAGGAAACTGGCTGCTGTGGACAAGGCTCGCCTATTAGTCAGAAAACTGGCCAATGGAGTCTCCAGTAGGTATCAACCTGGGTCACTCCAGAAATGTTTTCTGGTGAGATCTACCTAAGCAGGGGACACCAGCCTGCTGGCAAATCCCCCACCGAAACTTTCGGTGTCCTATCTGCAGCTGGGAATCAGCCAACCCAGGTTCCTCAGGAAAGGTGAAGGCTCCTTTAAGGTGGTGTACCAGCTCACCCAGCCTCCCACTCACCCCTCCCTGGAATCCCAACCATGGGTCCTCATCACACAGCACAGCCTTCCCCAGACCGTGTACAAGGGGCCACCCTGGGCAGTGAAGTGACTGTCAGCCTTCCTCTCTAGCCATCCCAGGACTGCCTGGGGTTTCCAGTGACCAGCGCCTACCGAAAGTGGCTAAACCAACATAGTAGCCTCAGGGCCCTGGGGAGGACCACTGCCCACAGAAATGGCAGTGCCCAAATGGTCTCAATGCCCAGTCTCAGACACACCTCCACCCTGATGGCCACATTAGCCAACCCCCTGCCATCCTCTGGGCCTTTAACTCCAAATTCAAACCAAATGTTGCCCCACCCATGTCTTTCATGACCCTGTCCTTCCCCAAGCCAGCCAAGCCAGGTCACCGTCCCGGTAGCTGGGCTTCCAAAAGCAGCACCCTGCCTGCTACTTCCACAGCCCATCAGGGCCAGGCCCACCGTGAACAGAGAAGGAGGGTGGGCAGGGCAAGCCAGAAGGGAACTGTGAGGGACCCTGAGACTCAGTGCTCACCCTCAGCCTTATTTCAATTCAAGAGGCAACCCCAAAAGTGTGGCCCCATCATCTACAACCACCACCTTATCTTTCAGGGCAGAAAAATTAGGTCCCAAAGAGGGGACTGAATTGGCCAACAGTTGAAATAAAATCCCTGGCAGAGCCCAGCCTCCCAGAGAGATGCCTTCCCATACAGATCCATTCTTGCCATCAGCCCTCAAACACACCCATCGTGCACACACCAAGCACTCCCAGGGTGCCAGGCTGGTTCTAATTTGGACAGAGCCCGTGGCATTTATAAGACATATTCACATCTGAGATCTCCTGAGTCCCGACAGCAAATCTTGGCAAATGTGGGAAAATGCACATTTCTCCCCAGCACCTGGGGTCCATTCTGTCCTTTGAGAAACATGAACATGGGCTGACTCCAGCATGACAAAGAGACCTGACCTCCCAGAGAAGCTACATCAAGTCTCCAAGCTCAGCACCTCCAAAGCCACTAGCGTAGAGAAGCGTCTGACTGGCTGGATGGGCAGAAGAAACCATTTTTTTTTCCAACACATCATCTGTGGTTTTAAAAATAAGTTGAGGGGGGTAATTTCCAAGCATTAGGCTGTTCTCTGCCTGGTAGGAGGAGGACACGAGCCTCCCTGTATGGCCTCTTCCACTGGAGCCAAGTTGAGGGTCGTGAGTCCTTGTCAATGTTTAGAACCTCAAAACCCTCGTGGCACCTTCCAAAACCCTGGTAACATTGGGGAAATGGAGGCAACACAAATCTTGTTTAGTTGAGACCACAAGCTCTGGAACCAGATTATTCTGCATGACCATGGGCTAGGTATTTAACTGCTTAATGACTCAGTTTCTTCCTCGGGGGACCAAAATAAAATCAAAAACAAACCTCTCAAAGGCTTTTTTCAGGTTTGTATAAGAATTACATTAGCAGAGAAAAAAGGTTGGCTCTAGCCCAACCTAAAAGTCTATGACTGTGGGCATTGAGGAAAGGATGAAGTACCAACAGGTCCACAGCCCAAGCTGCTGATTATGGGATATGGATTGTCAGGGTTACCGGGGCAGGACAGGATTAGCTGGGAGAGGGTGGTGAATGGCCAGCATAGGAAGGGATCAGGGCTCTGTAACATCAAGTACAAGCAGATTCCCCACAGCAATGGCAAAATAATTGATTTGTTATTTACGATGCCCTGTGTCCCCTAAGAAAAGGAATCCTGGTGACCCCGAGGGTCTTCTGTTCCTGAGCAAGGCAGGGTGTGCTTCCTGAGAGGAGCCCAGGCTGAGCCTCACTGTGCATGGCCAAGGAAAAGGAGATAGCCCACGTGGCCCTGGGGTGGGGGCAGGATGAGGGGGCTAGCTGATTGGAAACATGGGGTCTGGAGCCAGATTCAGTTAACGTGGCCAAGTCCTTTAACCTCCCTGTGCCTCAGTTTCCTTCTTAGTAAATGAGGACACTAATAGTCCCTTGCCTCTTTGGGTTGTGGTGGGAACAAAATGGATTCATACACACAGAGCTCCTGGAACACTGCCTCGCCCATGGCAAGGACTCCTGAGGATCTGGAATGCCCAAGGGGTACCATCTGGATTGAATGTTTCTTTCCCTCAAAGAACCCCAAAGCCCTTTCAGAGGCTGCTCAGTAATAGCAGCATTCCACACAGCTGTTCCCCGGTTCGCCGTGCTCCTCTCCCTATTACCGTGGTATCAGAGGTATGGAAAAAGCCTCCTCCAAAATCATGGGAATGCCAGCCAGGGAGAGCAATGTCCTAGAGAGAGGCACCCAGGAAGAATACAGGCCCCCCACACTTGCAGACCACCCCATGGCAAAGCATCATTCCTAACAGAACAGTGGGCCTGCACCAGGACCGGGAAAAAGTTAAATGAAACAAAATGGTCCATAATTAGAATGGCAATAAAAGCAGGGGGGAGGAGTAAGGCAGTGAACTCTATTAATAGTGCTAATAAATGTTCTGGGATGATTCTGCTGTGTTCTGAACCTGCCCGTGGGAGGTGTTGCTTACACTCATTTGCATATTAATTTGGAAGGAAAATGCCGGGCTCTTTCTGCTGGGATAAATCAATTCCAGTGGAAGTTCTCAGATGGGAAGCTGCTAATTCTTCTTCTCTTTTCCTCCCAGCAGGAAGACACCCATTTGCTGCCAGGAAAATGTTTTTAAGAGCCACCATGGTGTGAAAAAAAGTAGGCCAGCAAACTATAGGCAAAGTGCAGATTTTGCAGATGGCCAGAGCCATGATGAGCTAGGTGAGGCCCAGACTAGTGGGCCTCAGGAGCCAAGGTGATCCTCATAGGTTCTGGCTTCTCTGGAACAACGCAAGAGAAGTAAAGATGGCAACCAGGTTCACCTAGAATCCCAGTGTTTATTGATTGGTACTGGCTGTTAAGGGAACATGGAGTTGAGGAGGATTTGAAATCCAGGACCAGACATACAGGATAGAATGCAGGGATAGTTAGTGATGCCTGCCATGGAAGAGGCATGGGAGAAGACATGGAGGTGGTGAGTGATATCCTTCATGGGAGAAGACATGGAGGCGGTGAGTGCTATCCTCCATGGGAGAGGACATGGTGGCGGGGAGTGATATCCTCCTGGGAGAAGACATGGGGGAGTTGGTGAGTGCTATCCTAGATGGGAGAAGACATGAGGGTGGTGAGTGATATCCTTCATGGGAGTAAGACACAGGGTGGGGGGTGAGTGCTATCCTACATCAGAGAGGACATGGGATGATGAGTGATATCAGCTATGGGAGAGGACATGGTGGGACATTGAGAGATATCAGCTATGAGAGAGGACATGGTGGGGTGTTGAGTGATATCCTCCATGAGAGACAACATGGGGTGGTGAGTGATATCAGCTATGGAAGAGGACATGGTTGGGTGAGCGACACTTCTTAATCTGGGGCAGAGCATCATAAACAGGACTTTTGAGGCACAGTGAGGCAGACCGGGTAGAGACTGGGAATAAAACTGGCAGAACAGACAAGCAGAGAGTAGACAGTAAGAGAGACATGAGTGGTCAGGAAGCTTTCTTGAGCAGCCCTATGTTTTGGCCACTGTGTCAGATTCAGGGAACACAGAAAGGACTAAATTAATGCTTTCTTTCATGAAATTAAACCCAATGAAGAAAAAAGACATGAGAACAGGCTTAGGACACAACGAGATATCACCCCTCTGTTTCTTCTAGTTGCTGGACTGCCCCTTCTCACATCCCCATTCCAGTCTCTTCCTCCACCTGTCCACTGGCTTAGTACTCTTCCCCAGCAGTCCCTCCCCGGGCTGTTTAGCTCCTTTCCTCACCATACATATTCACAGCAGAGTCTCTTCTGCTTCCCAAATTGGACTTCTTCCTCAGACCAATGGCTCCCAAAAGTCTATCTCAAGCCAGTTTCTTTCCCCAACACCATTCCGAGGCATACCAGGCATCTCCAGATGGGGAAACTGAGGTGCGGCAGGATTCTATAACTGCCCCAAGGTCCACAGTTGCCAGGTAGTAATTTGAGGATTAGACCCAAGCTCCATGTGAGCTGGAACCTGCATCCTCAGTCCCCAGGCCATTCTGCTGACCAACGAACACTGCCTATGACAGCATCAGGATGGATCTCAGGAAGAATCTTGCTCCCAGGACAAGATGTCCAAGGACAAGCATGGACACTGTATTGACCAGAACCTGGGCTACTTCTTATGGGATGTGGTCTGTTATAGTTACTGCATGTGACAAGATGAACTGGGGGAGGGCTGGAAATATCAGAAGAGGCTAGGACTCTGTGGCTTTAAGGAAAGACAGGTTCGTCCCTCCTACACTGTTGGTGGGAATGCAAGCTGGTGCAACCACTCTGGAAAAAAGCATGGAGGTTCCTCAAAAAGTTGAAAATAGAGCTACCCTGTGACTCAGCAACCGCACTACTGGGTATTTACCCTAAAGGTACAAACGTAGTGCTCCGAAGGGGCATGTGCACCCAAATGTTTATAGCAGCAATGTCCACAATAGCCAAACTATGGAAAGAACCTAGATGTCCATCAACAGATGAATGGATAAAGAAGATGTGGTGTGTATATATATATATATATATATACACACACATACATACACAATGGAATACTATGCAGCCATCAAAAGAAATGAAATCTTGCCCTTTGCAATGACGATGGAACTAGAGGGTATTATCCTGAGCAAAATAAGTCAATCAGAGAAAGACAATTATCAAATGCTGTCCCTGATATGAAGAATTTGAGAGGCAATGTGGGGGGTTGTGGGGGGTAGGGAAGGAAAAAAATGAAACAAGATGGGATTGGGAGGGAGACAAAACATAAGAGACTCTTAATCTCATAAAACAAACTGATGGTTGCCGGGGGAGGAAGGGGGTAGGGAGAGAGTGGTGGGGTTATGGACATTGGGGAGGGTATGTGCTATGGTGAGTGTTGTGAAGTGTATAAACCTGGCGATTCACAGACCTGTATCCCTGGGGCTAATAATGCATTGCGTGTTAATAAAAAATAAAAAATTTAATAAAAAAAAGAAAAGAAAAGACAGGTTTTTATGAGGTGCATATTCTTAAAATGTGACATCACTGACTCTCATACATCATGAGGTCAGCAAGGTCACAAAACTTCTCCAGTGACCCAAATACTAAAAGGAAGCTCCTATGGAAGTAATAAAATCCTCACCTCTTTGCAGAGGAGGTCCTGAGGCACAGAGAAGTCAACGACATTCCCTTGAGTGCACAGCCAGCCCAGCAGTGGAGCAAAGATCCAACCAGGGGCTTTCATGCTTCGAGTGACATAATACCAAAATTCTCCTGCTAGAAAAGGACAACGGTCATTGAGGGTGGTGTTTGTTAAGCACAGAAATAGAAAAGAAAAAAGAAATAGTAGTAAGAACTTGCTTTTAAAAAGATGAATTTTGTAAAGGATCTAGTTGTTAAAGAAAATCCTTGGTGCTTTGTGTTCACTGGTGCTAGGTAGGAGAGGGTTCTTTGGGCATCCAAGGTCATAGACCATAGTTTATGTCCCATGATTCCAGTTTTGGATGAGTGGACATGCCCTCCATCATTTGGCCAGAGATGGGAGAGCCCTGTCAGCATCACCCCTTGGAGAGATCTTCCTGGACCCCCCCACCAGCCCATACTAGCAGCTCCATCCTACCAGGTGCCTACCTGCTCTCTCCTTAGTGCACTGTCCATTGCAGGGACAGGGGTGTGACATAGGAGCCAAGGACAGAGGTTCCAGGATCAGAGGACCCACGTTCTAGTCCCAGCTCTTGCCTATGGGTTGGGTGACCATGGACCACTTCCCGTCTGTGCCTCCACGCCCTCCTCCCTCACATGGAGAATGCTGCAGAAACTGCTCCACAAGGCTGTCAGGAGGAATGCATGAGTTAAAAGCTGTTAAAGCCGAGAATGGGGTCTGGCACACAACAAGAGCTGGTCCTCCTTAGATTCTTACTTGCTACTTTCTGTCTTCCCCACCAGCATGGAAATTCCCCCAGGGCTGTGATTTTGTTTTGTTCATCACTAAATCCTCAGCACCTAGAATAGTTCCTGGCACTGATCAGAGGTCAATTTGCAGAATATTCGTTCAACACAAACCCTGCCCAAAAACATGGTAGATGGCTAATATTCCATTGTATATATGGACCACAACTTCTTTATCCATTCTTCTGTTGAAAGGCATCTTGTCTCCTTCCACAGTTTGGCTATTGTGGACATTGCTGCTATGAACATTGGGGTGCATGTGGCCCTTCTTTTCACTACATCTGTATCTTTGGGGTAAATACCCAGTAGTGAAATTGCAGGGTCACAGGGTAACTCTATTCTTAACATCTTCAGGAACCTCCACACTATCTTCCAGAGCGTCTACCAGCTTGCGTTCCCACCAACAGTGTAAAAGGCTTCCCCTTTCTCTACATCCTCACTGACGTTTGTTTATGCTGAGTGAAAGAAGTCAAGCAGAAAAAGTCAATTATCATATGGTTTCACTTATATGTGGAACATAAGGAATAGCATGGAAGATATTAGAAGAAGGAAAGGAAAAAATGAAGGGGGGAGGGGAAATCAGAGGAGGAGATGAACCATGAGAGACTATGGACCCTGGAAACAAACTAAGGGTTTTAGAAGGGAGGGATGTGGGGGGATGGTTATTAAGGAGGGCACGGATTGCATGGACCACTGGTTGTTACATGCAAACAATGAATCATGGATCCCTACATCAAAAACCAATGATGTATGTATCTGTTGACTACCATAACATAATAATTTTTTTAATGAAAAAGAAAGAAAACATGGTAGAGGTAGAAGGATTCAGGAGTTGGCGGAATTGAGGTCCTTATAAGGAAGGAACAGATTGTCAAACCGTGAAGTGCAGAGATCTATGACCCAAAACGCCTAGGCTCTGGGTCAGACAAAACTGGATCTGAACTCTTGCAGGGCTCTGGTCTGGCGATGGGCCACCATGCTGGCCTTCACCCCTGGGAACCTGCTTATTCACCTGAGAAGTGAAAGTTTTCCTCCCACAGGTAGGGGAATAATGAGGCAGAGGAAGTCACCCGCTAGGCTCCAGCAGCCCAGCAGGTGCTCAGGAAATGCATCTGTCCGCCAGCTTTCTGCTGAGCCCTCTCCTGCCAGTGTCTCCCCCATGGGCCTGACCGGGCAATGCCTGCCTGCACCAGCAGGGCCCCACATCCGTCTGCCAGACCTCGCCTCCGCTCTGCCACAGGAGAGTCGAGCTGTTTCCATTACACTCTTAGCAGGAGGAGGGAGGGGGTTAAGCTCCTGTTTTTGTTTCTACAATGCAAAATTTGTCAACTTGGCGCAGTTGACAGACTGCCTCTGTGTCACTGCGCTGGTTCTTTTAATTGCCTTCCCTGCGTGCGAGCAACTGTATACGTGTGTGCACGTGTTCCCTGCGAAGGGCTTGTTTGCTTGCTTGCTTGCTTGCTTGCACAGAAAAGGAGCTGACTCCAGAACATGGGCATCCCCTGAGCATCTGACCATGACCCCAACCTCCAAGAGACAATGTTGGGGGGAGGATCCCCTCCCTAGGAGTCAGGAAACTGGGATTCTGGTCTACACTCTGCCCCTTACATTATAGCAGTATCAATAATATCAATAATAATAACATGAGAATATAATAATAAAGAATGGGGCCTCTCTGGTTCGAGTTCAATTTCAGCCCCAAGACATTCCACATGTCAAGGTAGGTGCTGGACCTCCTGTCCAGGACGTACGAAGGAGGATGCCTGTTTCACAGTGTTTCACTGTCCGCCACCTCTGCTGTAGTAAACATTGGAGCAGCCTTGGAAGGGCTTGGATATTGAGGGGTTTTTATTTGGACAGTCATCAGAGAATGGAAGTGAGGGCACCAGGATGGCTTCAAAGAGGGCAGTGGGAGAGCCTCTGCTGGTTCTGGATGGTCTACATACCATAGTCTGCTGTGTGACACATGCCTGAAGAATCTAGGGGCAGAGGCTGTAGCTCTTCACGTGAGGCAGAGAGGCAAGAAGAGGGAGATGTGCTACATCAGGATCTAGAGACACAGCCACAAAGTGTGGGCAAAGCAGGGCCAGATGTGGGCCATGGGGAGAGAGCCTGCCCGGAGCCTGCTCAAGGTGACCCAAGAACAAAATGGACCACCAGATTCCCAGGTACAGAAGAAGGAAATCTAAGTGAGCAGTAGGTCCTCTTGTGACCATGGTGCGGCTGAGACAAGCTAAAGCAGGAGAGTGACAAAACAGAAAGGACCTGAGTCTCAGATGAGCTCACCAAGCCCGGAATGAGCCAGCCTTGGCCCCGCCCACCTCTGGACCTCTTATGGTGGAATGCACCACATTTCCCTTATTGCTTGAGCCCTTTGAGTCTTCTGTTTTCTGAATCCAAGCCAATATGAGTAATTTTCCCTAAAGTATGCAACTAGCCAGTGGAAGACTTAAAATTTGATGACAGATCTATCTGTGTGTTCCTTGCTGTCGCTGGTCCCTGTGCCAAAATGTTATGAACAGTGAGCTGAAGTTGCGCACAAGCCAGCCCAGGTCACACCAGAGACACGGCTGCGTGGGAGACTGAGGAAACAAGACACAAAGAGGCTTTAGGATAGTGGAAGCAGGAGTTCTGAGAACACATCAGGATATAATAAAGACTCAGTAGAAGTATATTCTAAGAAGCTGCCGTAGGCCAGGTAGGACTGGGGATACAGGAAACTGAAATGCAATGTGGTAACCTGGGTTGTCTCCAGGGATAGAAAGAGGACATTGATGGAAAATGGGTGAACTCCTAATGGTCTGGATTTCGGCTAATAGTAACATACTAAGGTCAGTAATGTACATTTGACAAATATCCCATGGCAATGTCAGGGGTGAACGATGGGAGGGATTGAGTGAGGGGTGCACAGAAACTCTCTGTACTACCTTTACAACTTTTCTGTAAATGTAAAATTATTCTAAAATTAAAAGGCTATTTTTTAGAAGTTTAGTGAATGAATTATGAACATATAAGAAATCTAGGTCCAGGTCAAGTGTTATACCTAGCTCTCATTAGAGTCATGTAAGTGACCTTATACCTACAACTGACCCTTCACACATTTTTCTCATCCCCTCAATAAGCCTCTGAGGTGTGCATCACACAGTGCTTGGCACGTAGGTTCTCAATAAATATCTGTTGACTGAATGAATTAATCCTCTTTGTACATAGGGAATCCAAAGCTCCCAGAGGCCAAGTCCCTGCACCTGAATTTATTTGATTCCAAGGCCCAAGCCTCTTGGACTCTACCACCTACCTGGCTTTGGGGTTAGAGCCGTGTCAGAGCTGGGGCGTTCCTGGGCTCCTCTCTGCCCCTGCTCCAGGCTCCTGATATTCAATATCCTGGTTGGTGCTTGGAAAACTTAAAAGCAAGGCGGTACAGGCTCTCCATGCCCCTGAAATCAGCACCATAAATCTCAATTCTAAAATTTAATAATATTTGCTTTTGCATTTATGCCATCATTATTATAGAGCCGTGTGCTTGGGCTGGAGGTGGCTGCAGGAAATGATTTCATTTGATGGACTTACTTAGGTCACCCACCAGGCTGTGATCTGGCCTCCCCAATGGAGGGACAACAAAAGCTACAGGAGGGGGACAAGCTGGCCAAAATGATTCAGAATGACATGGGGGAGGCTCCCAATTAATAGTGTGGAGGGGGGTGGAGGCACTTTTTTAATACATCGTAGATGCTTCCTAAAGGTTTCTATTGCCCCAGTGTTTAGGTGCCCACCTGCCTGGGTGGTGATAATTCTAATAGAAGAAACCAAAAGAAATGGGGGAGTGGGATGGAAAAGTGAAATTGGCTAGTCCCTTCCCCACCACCCACTCCTCCTCTAGGCCTGCCAATTTCAAACATGAAAATCCCATCTGTCCTTCAGAGTCAAGTCAGATTCCAACCCATCTCTCCCTCCCTCCCTTTCTCTCTCTCTCTCTCTCTCTCTCTCTCACACACACACACACACACATTCCCAGTGACAGTTAATTTCTCACTACTCTAATCTCCAGTCAAACCCTGCACCTGTACCTCAATCACAAAGCTTGTCAGAGTCCATCTGGATTGGGGATCCAACTCGTTCTTTCATTTGGGCAACAAATATTTACTGAGCACATACTACATGTTATGTTCTGAAAGTGTCCTACTGACCAAAACAGACATGAACCCTGCCCTCATAGAAACAACTCTCTAGTTGTTCCTATATGAGTCTGTCCACACTCCCCTCCAATGAACTAGAGGTTTCTGAAAGTAGGAACCTATGCCTTTCTTATCTCTGATCCCCAGGTCTTCTTCTAACCCCTGGCACATGTTAGGAGCATAATATGTGCTTGCTGAATAGATGATTAAATCAATCCATCAATCAATACTAAGTACCAGACTGTTAGTCTCTGACTTAAAACCCTCAAGTCACACCCTCCTCCCAATTGTCTGCATCAGGACTGGCAAACTATATGCCATGGGCCAAATCTGGCCCCACCACCTCTTTTTGTAAATAAAGTTTTATTCGAACACAGCCATACCCACTTTTCTAATATATTGTCAATGACTGCTCTCATACTACAATAGCAACAATGAGTAACTGAGACAGACACGATATGACTCATACAGCCAAAAATACTTACTATCTGGTCCTTTACAAAGAAGATTTGCTGACCCCTATATACAGGATAAAGCCCAAACTTCTAAGATTGGCCTCAGGGCTTTGTCTGGCACACATCTCCCCATGCCTTCAGTGTTCTGGCCACACAAAACTGTCCATAGTTCCTTGACAGGCCCAGCCCACTAGGGCCACAGGGGCCTCCACTGGCTCTTTGCTCTGCTCAGAATAGTCTTATCTCCAAACCTTTCCACCCAACTCACTCCAAGACTTCAGAGAAAATCTGCTCAAGGATCTCTTCTGGGTTGTCTGCCTCTTCTTCCTCCCCTCTTCCACCCCAATTCAGGGGTTCTCCTATCTCCCAACACATCTATATTTCTCCCTATTATGGCCGTTTTCACTCTGTACTGGAATTCTGTCTCTTCTAGCTTTCCTCCCCAACTAGTTCCAGTTTCTTGCAGGCAAGGACTTGTCAAGGATGTGGTTGTTCTAGTGATGTCTTATTCATTGCTGTCTTCCAGCGGCTACCTCAGGACCCACACAGGCTAAATTCGCAATGAATGAATTGAATAGAACCAGGCAGTCCTCCATCGCTTCCCTCATCCTCACGTGCTCCCCTTCCTGAGTGCCCAGACTCCTGCTGACTAACAAAGAACAGAAGCACAGAGTTCAAAGAGAAAATTCCAGTTATAGAAACTGGGGATGAGCCAAGTCTGATACATCTGTGGTGGGGAGTCTATGTGTGGTTGTAATACAGTAGAGCCCAGGAATGGGCAAGAGCAGAAACCCTGAAATCATGTTCCAATTGGCTGTCTCGACCAGCTGTGGGTGCTTGCGATGGCAGCTCAGAGACAGAGGTCCCTCCAGATGCTGGCTAAAGGCCAGGAGGGCACCGTGGCTGGATCAGGGGGCCACTGAGGTTGCATAATTGCTCTCTGTCTCCAGTGTGGCTTCACCTGGAAAGCAAGGCAGTGTGATGTGGCAGCAGAAATGGAAGGGCACCCAGTGGGCCTGGATGTGGGACACTGTGGAGGGAAAGGTCAGATGGGGAAAAGACCAACAACTCTTCTGGGAGCACCAGCTCAGCCCGTGTTCCCTATTACCATGACATCACAGTATCAGCTACCTCTTACAGGCATAAGCCACCACCTTATCCCTCACCAGCTTCCCACTTCCTCCACCTTCCCACCCCGTCCCTGATCACCACACCACAGTCCTGACCTTCAGGGCTTCAAAAAGCAAGAGTGAGATGAACGTCGGGCAAACGGGAGGGAATAACTTCAGAAGGCTGCAATAAATGGAGGCCACTGAGACTGACCTGCAAGAAATGGGGGCTTCGACTAACCTGCAGTCAGCTGAGATTGGCGTGAGCACAGTCACACTCTGTCTTAAATCCTCAAGAGCTAAGAGCCCAGAAGGTATTTGTCTGATAAACTATCTGGTGCTGACTCGCCTTGGATTCCTTCCTTCCTATGGTTCAAGCTTTGTTCCTGCCCAAGGGTTAGGGGGCTTTCAATTTGGATTTTGAATTCTGTTTTGGACTCAAATAGGCTTTGGTTGAGAATGACTACATGGTCTAGTACCAGGACAGCCCTCTGGGGAGCAGTGGCCTTTGAGGGATCCTGGAATAAATGGGAATGAGAGAGATGTCCTGGCTCACAGGATCTTGGGAGATTTTCTCTTATGTTAATGACTAGTTGCAGGATGGGAGCAAGGCTACGGATGTTTCTCAGCGAACCAAGATAGACCAAAGATTTATATGTCATTTAAAATTAAACTTGTCAAGGGCTCCTGGGTGGCTCAGCCGGTAAGCACTCGACTCTTGATTTGGGCTCAGGTCATGGTCTCATGGTTATGAGATCAAGCCCAGCATTGGACTCTGTGCTGAGTGTGAAACCTGCTTAAGATTCTCTCGCCCTCAAAAATGAACTATTGGGATTTCATCAAGATCAAAAGCTTTTGCACAGCAAAGGAAACAGTCAACAAAACCAAAAGACAACTGACAGAATGGGAGAAGATATTTGCAAATGACATATCAGATAAAGGGCTAGTGTCCAAAATCTATAAAGAACTTATCAAACTCAACACCCAAAGAACAAATAATCCAATCAAGAAATG
>PISX010013703.1:0-55718 GCA_004024625.1 Mellivora capensis | reverse complement strand
TTTTTTTTTTTTTTTTTAAAAGATTTTATTTATTTATTTGACGGAGAGACATCACAAGTAGGCAGAGAGGCAGGCAGAGAGAGAGGGGGAAGCAGGCTCCCCGCTGAGCATGGAGCCCTCTGCGGGGCTCAATCCCAGGACCCTGAGATCATGACCTGAGCAAGGCAGAGGCTTAACCCACTGAGCCACCCAGGCACCCCTGCCCTTCCCCACTTCTAAAAAACAAACAACCCCACCCCCCCGCCCCAACTCATGCTGTAAAAGACATTTTGGGGACAATTCAATATATATCTTAGAGAATTATCACTCATCTTGTTGAGCATAAGAATATGTAGGAAGGGGCGCTTGGGTGGCTCAGTGGGTTAAGCCTCTGCCTTTGGCTCAGGTCAACATCTCAGGGTCCTGGGATGGAGCCCCAAGTATGGCTCCCTTCTCAGCGGAGAGTCTACTTCTTTCCCACTCCCCCTTCTCCTGCTCTCTCTAATAAATAAGATATTTTAAAAAATTATTTATTTATTTATTTGAAGGGGGGTGGGGGCACAAGTAGGCAGAGCGGCAGGGAAAGGGAGAAGCAGGCTCTCCACTAAGCAGGGAGCCTGATGTGGGGCTTGATCCTAGGACCCTGGGATCATGACCTGAGCCGAAGGCAGCTGCTTAACTGACTGAGCCACCCAGGTGCCCCTCTAATAAATAAAATCTTAAAAAAAAAAAAAGGAATATGTAAGAAAACAACTTCTTAGAAATACATACTGAAGAATTTAAGGGCAAAATACTGTGGTGTCTATCATTTAAATAATATAATTTAAAAATAAAATAATTTTAAAAATAGATGAAATGTCCAGAATGGGTAAATCCATAGAAATATAACGCAGGGACGCCTGGGTGGCTCAGTTGGTTAAGCAGCTGCCTTCGGCTCAGGTCATGATCCCAGCGTCCTGGGATCGAGTCCCACATCGGGCTCCTTGCTTGGCGGGGAGCCTGCTTCTCTCCCTCTGCCTCTGCTCTCTCTCTCTCTGACAAATAAATAAATAAAATCTTAAAAAAAAAACATAATGTAAATTGGTGGTTGTTGGGGGCCGGGGGAGGGGCATAGGGTAGGGGTGACTGGTCATGGGGATGGGGGGGGGTCCCTTTTGGAGGCAATGAAAATGTTCCGGAAGCAGGGAGAGGTGATGGTTGCCCAACCTGGTGAATGTACCATTGAACTGCACACTTTGAAATGGTCAATTTTACATGATGTGAATTTCACCTCAAGAAAACAGAGAAAGTAGATGAAGCAAACTTAGAACCGTGCTCAAAATGGGCACCTCTGGGTGCTGGAGACTAGGTATTCATGAGGGTGGGGTCTGGGGACCCACGGCCCCAGCATCCTGGGGGATCCTGACTTGGAATGTCAAGATCCCAGCCTGGATCTGCCGAACCAAATTGCATGTTAATGAGACCCCCAGATGATCCGTGAACACACGGCAGCCTGAGAAGCGCTGTGCTGTACTATTCCTTTCTCTTTGAAACTGCTCATGATTCTAACAATGAAAACATAAAAGAACTTGCTTATGGAGAAGCGTTTCAAGCAAAAATAGGCACTGCTTTTTTGCCAATCCAAAAATGAATAGCTTAAATATCGAGTGTTTTTGAAGTGTCGAGAGATGTGCTCGTGTCTTTGCCTCAATGTCCTCATTCAATCCTTGTCCCCACCCGGGGATGGGAGGAATGTGCTATTATGATCATCCCCATTTCATTGACAGGGAAACTGAGGCCTGAGCGTTGCTGGTCCCTTGCGCAAAGTTAAATGCTGAGATAAATGGCAGAGCTGGGCTTATATCCGGCCCTTTGGTTTCCAAACCACAGGGTGAGACGTTCTGACTTTTCACCCTGAAGAGGCTCTGTGGCCCCAAGAGTTGCGAGGTCCTTGCCTGCCCCTCCTTCCTCAGTTTAGCCACTGGACATTTACAGAGGGCCTCCTGTGCCCTTAAGGCCAAGGATTCCTTGAATCCCAGGAATTCAGTGGTGACGGGGACTTGCCTGGGCCCTCGGAGCTCACAGGCTGGTGGGGGAGAGCGCCGGGCAACCCGATGCTGATATGGCACATGGGATCGCTGGTGCTTGCAAAGAAAGGTGCCTCGTGCAGTCATGGGAGGTCAGGAATGGCTTCCTGGAGATGCAGGTGGAAAGAGCTGGCCAGACCGAGGGGTGGGAACCATGTGTCCGGCAGAGGGAACAGCCAGAACAGAGGCTCTGCGGTGGTGATGGAGTGTGATCTGCCTGGGAAACTTGGGGCACATGGCCCCAGGGGGCCAGAGGAGGGCGGGTGTGAGGGGTGGGCACGCATGGGGCTTAAGCAGGCTGGGGGCTCACCTTCATCATGAGCACGATGGTGTTGAGAGCGATCATGGCCATGATGGTGTACTCGAAGGGCGGGGACACCACGAACTGCCACATTCGGTACTGGAAACTCTGCTTGTTCTGGGGCATGTGTCGGGTCAGCGGTTTGGCACTGATGGCGAAGTCAATGCAGGCTCTCTGCAGGAGAGGGGCCAGTGGTGTGAGGGCCGGGGGCAGGAGACGGGCGGCGGGCCCCTAAGCACCCCCCGTCTCACTAGCCACGGCTCTCAGGCACACCTGCTCAAGCCTGTCCCCAGCCGGGATTCCCCACTCCCAGAAGCCCTTCACCAGACCAGCAGACTCCTTGAGAAGCCATCATCTGCCTGATCTTGCCCTAACACACCCCTCGTGACCTCCCTGGATCCCCGCAGCAAACGGGAAGTGGGTACTCTCCATAACCCTACTTTGCAGGGGAGGAAAACAGAAGCTCAGAGAGGTTAAGCCCTTTGCCTGACGTGGCACAGCTGCCAGGTGGGCCAAACCTGAACCTGAACCAGAGTCTGATTTGAAGTCTGACCGTTCTTTCCTACTGAATATTTTGCTGCTTTTCCTCCTTCACTTTGAGGGAGAGAGGAATAATGGCTGCTTAGTCTTAGGGGCCAACAGAGCAGAAGGATGGATTTCAGGTCCTCTGCCTAGCTTGGATGATTCTAGAAGGGTAAAGAGCCAGGTCTGTCCTCTCTGGAGGACTGGATTTTCATTCATAAATATTCACCACCCTGCCCTCGGGGAGATCATACTCCCTCACCCCACTGACATCAGACATTGATGTGTGACTTGCTCTGGCTAATAAGATGTGGACAGAAGGGACACATGTTACTTCTGGGCACATAGCACAAAAACTGGACCGGGGTTTGCCATTCTCTCTTCTTGATCTTCAGAGACTCAGAGGGTAACCAGAGTAAAGATGATGTGGACCAGAGCCCCCCGGGACATGTGGTGTTGAGCAAGAACTCCATCAATCCCTTTGTGGGTATCTGGCGCTGAGATTCTGGAGCGGCAAAGCTATTCCAAACTGACTGATACAGTGTCGGTCGTGTTTTCCTCTGGGAACCCCAGGACGGGCTGCCCTGCAGACGGACTTCTGCCTGCAGTATGCTGCTGTGCCCCCCCCCCCAGATGCCCCCAATAGCTGTTCCCTTGGTGTGAGTGTGTGTGCGTGTGTGTGTGCGTGTGTGTGTGCGTGTGTGTGTATGGGGGGGTGTCCTCAATTTTTAGACGAGGGATGTAGGCGGGAAGTGGCACCTCATTTTTCTCCAGGCTGTATTCCTCCATCATCTTGTCCCCCTGCTCCTGGAAGGTGATGATGATCAAGGCCACAAAGATATTGACGAAGAAGAAGGGGAAAACCACGAAGTAGACGACGTAGAAGATGGACATCTCCATGCGGTACCCGGGGCTGGGGCCCTGGTTCTCAAAGGTGGCGTCCACGGAGTGCTTGAGGACCCTGTGAGGGGTGGGGTGGGGAGAGGGGGCAAGCGGGTGGGTCACAGGAACGGAGGGAGATGTTAAGAGAAAACAGCAAAGAAATGAAAGTAGTCGTTGTTTTCAGATTCCAATTACTGTGGTGACTTTACAAAGCCAGAAGTCTTCCCACCTCCTTTGTCTGTGGGGAGGGTCGAAAACAGCGTCAGTTACCTTCACCAACACAACTGGAGGGTTATTAAGCGCTGGACATGATTTCATTTATTTTTTCGGCCATCCTCTCAGGGAGGTTACTATTGGCTCCCCTTTGCGCATGAGGAAATTGAGGTTTAGCAATTTAAAGTGATTTCTTGAAGTTCACCCACTAAGGTCTGGCCAAGTTGGGTTGGGAAACCAGGTTGGTGGTGATGGATGGGAGGGTGTATAGGGTCATGGAGGCAGATATGAGTGTGTGCGGGGGCATTTAAGCACAGGTGGTGGGAGCCGAGAAGGGGTAGTGGGGATGAACGTGGGTGTGTATGTGCATAGCTGCTCTGAACAGTTGCACAGATTGTGCACTGCTCAAGGGTTCTGTGCCTAAGGGGTGCCATTCATACTGTAGACATGATAGATTTGTGTATTTATGATGACAACTTTTGGGCAGGTGGCCATGAAATACCTCATCTGAACAAAACCATTAAGTATATTGCAATGATTTTCTGACAGATGGAAGTGAAGTCTGCTGAGGAAGGGCTGTCTAAAAAATTTTCTCCAAGGTGCCGTATGGGCTACCACTGGTCCCATGTGAGTGGGTACCGAGTGTGTGTGTGGGTGGGTGGAAAGACACATGAGGGCTGGTGTGTTTCCTGAGAGCAGGGGGGAGGGAGACGAGGATGATGAGGGTGCACTGGAGTCAACTTGCATTTCTGAGACCTCTGGGAGGAGGACCAGGACTTGGGTGAGGAGAGTGAGGCACTTGCCTTGGACACAAATTAAGGAGGTGCCAAACCTCTCAGTCATCAGGAGAAACAGCATTTTACTGCAATATTTAAGCAAATCATAACAAATGCCAAAAAGACCTATGATGAAAAAAAAAAATCAACATTTTAAGTAAAGACCGGTCCAGCCCTGGACTTGCGCATGATTCAGCCTCACCCCGGCCCTTGTCCTGTTCTGGGCGAAGAATGATCCTGTGGTCAAAGGGACTTGGGAAATGTCATGTCCACACCCCCTGGTCCTGGAGATCTGCGCTCACCAGCACAGGAAGGGTAAAGAGATGTGCCTGCCTGTGTCTGGGGAGCCTTCCTGCAAATAGTTCCACAATCAGGGTCTGGCGGACAGAGCCCAGTGAGGGCTGGGTTCCTGCCCCACAGGCCCAGCCGCACGTGCAGGCTCGCGTTCCGGTGACAGCCGCTCACGCCCCTAGCGGGGTCTCCACCTTGGGAAGCCAGGAGCCAGCCTCTCCTCAGCCAGGCCTTCCTCCGCACTGGGCTCTCAGACCCTCCCCCGTCCTGCTCCCTAGCCAGCCCCCCCAGCTACTCCGTGGGGCTTTCTGGTGGGCCACTCACTGTGGCCAGCCTTCTCCTGTGGACACGGTGAAGAGAGTCAGCAGAGCCCACAGCACGTTGTCATAATGGAACTCGTATTTCTTCCACTGTCTGTCCCGGGCCTTCACCTCATTCTTCTCGTAGAGGAGGTACTTGCCGCTGCCACAGAAAATGGGGCCATGAGTAAACAGAAGAAGGGGACACTCATCTTCACCAGTCAGAGATAGGAGGAAGAGGAAGAGGGGACCACCAGCCCCCATTGTGTCCCTCAGCCCAGGCAGCAGCCTCCGACGGGTCTCCCTGACGTCTCTGTGCATCCACTTGGAGACAAACCCCCACACGAGGCCGGACTCGGGGCCACGAGCTGACTCAGGACCAAGCACTCTCTTCCAACACAAAAACTTCCAGGCCTGCAGGTGGGAGCCTCAGGCTTGGGGGGTTGAGAGCAGGGCGAGAGAGAGGCACACCTCTGAGTTCCTCAGGCCAGAGGGGGCGACTGCTGCTCCTTTTCAGGGCAGGACACAAGGCTCAGCCCCAGACACGTGGCCAAGTGTGTGGGGTCCTTCCAATGTCAAGACCCAGCCACCAAAATAAGAGGCCGCCATTCCCTGCCTAGTCAGGTCTTACACTGGTGACGGTAAAATTTACAGGGAGCTTAGTTAAAGGCTTAGCAATTTCTATCACGAGACTGACCCAAAGATGGGGCGACTTCTGGTCTACAATTTCTCCTCCACGACTCCAAAATCTAGAAAATGATGAAAACTGAACACTTTTCTCTTAAGTCAGGGGTGGCAGACCAAATTTGCACTGTTTCTGTCTGGTCCACAAAGTGAGAACGGTTTTCTATCTTTTCCAGTGGCTGAAAACAAATAAAAAGAATGCATTCGTGACAAATTAAATTTGTCCGGCATTCAAAATTTTAATTTCTAGAAATAAGAACACAGACATGCCCGTTTATCCCTGTGTTGTGTGGCCGCTCTGCATTAGGACGGGAGCGGACACGGGCTGCCGAGGACTGTAGACCCCAGAGAGGCCAAGCATGTAGGATCTGGCCCCTGGCAGACAAAATTTGTCCACCTCTGACCTAATTTGTTTGGCAATGAAACTGGACCCGACTGGACCTGAAGCTCTTCGCCCTTGTCATTTGTCCCATTTGGTGCAAACAGTTGCATGCTTCCCAGAGAACAAACAAACACAAAAAGACACAAAAACCAAACAATCGGTTTGATTACAGGGATGCCTTAGATCCAGCTGAGGGTGCGACAGATGTCCCATGTGTAACTCGCACTATTTGATCTTTCTAAAATCGCAAAACATTTTCACTTTGAAACGCCATCTGCCGGTAAAGGTTTTCCAAAAAGGGAACGTGGACGAGTATGAATAGCCCTCACGCGACAGAGGTGGGGACCGGAGTGATGCACGGCGACACAAACACCAAAACCTCTTCTTCCCACTCCAGCCCCAAGCGGGTTGCACCTGGGTCTCGTCCAGGTGGTTTCCGAGCCCAGGGGCGCTTCTGGCCCCTCCCCTTCCCGCCCCCCCCCCCCCCCCCACGGGGACACCGAGGAGAGCAGAGACCCACCGGCAATCTTTCTCGAACTCCTTGGACTCGTCAGTGCAGTGGAAGAACTTGCCCTTGAACAGCTGCACGGCCACCACAGCGAAGATGAACATGAACAGCATGTAGACGATGAGGATGTTGAAGACGTTCTTGAGCGAGTTCACCACACAGTCGAACACGGCCTGGGGGGCGGGGGGCGGAGAGGAGAGAGGGCATGAGGGGCTGCGGGCCTGCCCGGCCTCTGCCTCCAGCAGCCCGTGCTACCAACGTGTGGCCAGTTTGCCCACGTTCCATCTCACAGACAAGGCCTTTCCAGTTGATTCTGCGTCCCTGCCTCCCCTCCCCCCCCATTCCCCTCCTTCTCCCTCCCTTCCTTCTGCCCACTGAGCAGTAGGGGACGCTCCCGGCTTTGGGAGCTGACCTCACTCGCCCAGGAGATTCCGTCCTGGGTGAGAGGGAATCTTTCCATCATCTCCCAAAGAAGGCAGGGGTTCCGCTCGCAGCGTCTCCCCTCCGGTTCTGCTTCTAACCACAGTGGGTCCTAACCACAAGTGGGTAAGGGTCCTCCAGCCCACTGTAATTACAGGCCAGCTTTCCCTGGGTTGGGGGGGGGGAAGTGCATAGTTTTCACGGGGTCTTGGGGAGGGGGCTGCCACCCAGAAAAGGGTGAAGAACCACAGCACTGAATAGGGCTGGACTGCATCGCACGTGTTTCAGAGCAAGCTTTCCTGCCCAAAGGGCTGCCACATATCGGGAGCACAAGTACCAAAGCCATGGGGGAGGGGCACACCTGGGCGACAGAGGACGTTCCTTTAGGTCCTGCAGGAGCCCAACACTAAATTTTGCTCAGCTGCATGGTAACGAAGTTATTCACTTTCCACTTTTCCCTTCATTCCTTTTGGGTAAAGGAGAACGTCTTGCTTTGGTGCTACTGTTAGCACCTAACCCTGATACTTTTCTTTTTTTAACCTGGGAAGAGCAAGTATCCATGTCCGAAGCCTTTTTCAGGCAATCTTTTTGGCTAGATTTTAATAACCGTGTCTTTTGGGGGAATGTATTTAGTTTTACCTTCTGTTAACATTGCGTTCCAATTTGAGAACTTTAGCATAGCATTTCCTTTTAAAACACATTCATTTAAATAAAAAAAAAAGCGAGGACTTTAACATGAAGTAGGAGATAATACAGGTGGCCCTCAGTGGAAAAGTTGTGTTTGAATGACTAGGTTGCATTTCCTTTGCTTTTCTCCTGTTTCTCCTGAATGACAAGCTTGGGAAATACTGGTTCATACTATTTTGGAACAGGAGATAATAGAGCCTAGAACAGACTGGTGAAAAGTAAAAAGTTGTGTGGGAGCAGAAACCCAGTTTCTGGCTTCCACATTATGGTTGTGCCCTATTTTATCCATATGATGTCCTCCTGTGAATTAGGAAAAGGGATCTCCACCTTAAGACATTTCATCTAATGGAAAACTGTCACAATACACAGATTTTGTTAGATCAACTTACTTTACTGCCATCTGCTGGAAAGTTCTAATAAATATATTCATATATGACGGATGTGATGTTATCAGCACACCTTTCAATGTCGTGTCCTTGAGCAGCATGCAACCTGCCCAACTGTATATGGCAACCCAGACAGGCCTCCCATATGCCCCAATCTCACCTTGAGCTTTGGCAACCGCTTGATGGTTTTAAGAGGTCGTAGCACCCGGAGGACTCGGAGGGATTTAATTGTGTTGATGTCCTTTCCTTTGCTATTGCCACTGTGGAGGGATGTTAGGGTACGGAGAGGGGAAGAGAGGGAGCAGAAGTCAGGCTGGGTGGTGGGTGGCCCACAACTCCATATGACTGACCCACCCTCTCAGGCCTAAGGGTCTGGGGGTTGCCTGGCACAGTCCCTTTCTGGGGAAGAGTGGTAAGCATCCCTGCTATGTTTGAGCTCAAGAGGTAATCAACAGATGGCCTTCTGTGGTTCTTGTCTCAGGATTTGTTAAGGTCCTCCACCACTTGGCCGGGCTTGAGTAGCTGTAGGGGTGGCAGAGGGGTGCTCAGACCTAGCAGAGGAGAGCTGGCTGCCCTTGTATGCTGACTGGGGGTGGTCTTGGTGGGATCTTCCAACAGGATTCAGAAAATACTTAACGTGGTCCTCCCCCAGTATTCCCTGAGCCCACACGAAAGGAAAGAACCAGACATCAGATGCCCATGTTGAACTTCTGCCAGGGTCCCTTAGCCCGTCTTTCCAGAGAGCTGCATAGAGGTTTAGTCCAGGGTTTACTGGACTTGAGCCTTTGCCCTACGGCCCCTGCAGATGCCTTTCTACCCTTACCCAGCCATGATGTGGGTCCCCCAAGAGGAGGGCATTGGGTGCAATCATCAAGGTCTTGTGGTTAATAGAACTCACCATCCATCCAGTCACCCCAGTCAGAAACCCAAGTGTCACATTCAGCTTCCTGTCCTCCATTCCCACTGGGTTACCCCCATAACATCTTCATCATTGTCCCTGGCCACCATCTTATGCTGGACTCGTGTTACCCATTTCCTGGTCCCCCACATCCTCACTCCCTGTCTCTCTCTCCTTTGATCTTTTCTGCACACAGTGGTCAAAGCCAATGACCATTTCGCTCTCCCTCTCAGAATCCTTCTGGAACATTTGAATTACTAGAAGTGGGAACTTCGGGCGCGGCACTCAAGGCTCTTGGAAATCTAGCCCAACTTACCTTTACCTTTGCATTCCCATCGACTGTGACACCCCACACCCCAGTCACACTCTTTGGTCTTTTGCTTTTGCATATACTGTTCCTGCTGCTAGAAATGCCCTTCCTCCACCTCTCCATTCACAGGACCACGCAGCCCCCAAAGCCAAGTTAGATGGTCCTTTATCTGACAGACTTCCCTGATTGCCACTGGGTTTTACCAGCCCCTACTGGTGCTCCACAGTCACCTTTGCTTCTGTCTTTGGTTTCAGGCTTTAGATAGACAACCCCTCAAAGGCTCAAATTGTGATTTATTCATCTACGTGTCCATTTTCCCTTTCATCTTGGTTCTTGTCCCAGCCCCCATCATGTGCCTGGCATGTGGTCTCAGGACACCCGTGAATGGATCTAGATCAGAGTTCTTTGAGGGTCCTGCAGTGAACATCTCTCTCTCGTTACCTTGTGGGTCACATGGAGAGCTATCCCAGGGACCCCCACCATGATGTGTCTGGGTATCTGGGCACAAAAACAACCTTTCTTTTAGATCTCCTTTCTCTCATTTTTTGGGGAATAAAGAGGAGAACTGGACATTATCCTGCAGGGCACAGCTATGCTCCGGGATTCAGCTGCAACCTGTTTTTCCCTTTTTAAAGCCAAGGTCATCATTGTTATCTCAAGGCTGTGCCCTTGAAGTGACACATGTCAAGAGAGTCACTGAGGTAATGTGAGGCAGAACAGGGACACAATTAAATAATTAGACCACACAGGGAAACCAGCGATTTCTTCTTCAAGAATGTTTTAGGCCTTTTGCTTTGGTAAGAGTGGAAGGTCTCCGAGATGTGCTAGGAGGTCTGTAATGTTTCCCCAACACTCACTAATTTCTCTGGAGTTTCTAGAAGCCAGCTTGAATGTGAAAAGTCACATTGTCAGTTTCATGCCTGTGGGATTCACCTTTCCAGCCGTGGTTCTGTCTGAGGTTAACAATACTGGTTGTTACGGGATGATCTAGTTTCCCAGCAAAAACTGAAGCAAAGTTTAGACTATGTGTTGGTGGAAAAAATGTTAAGCAGGTGGACATCTAGGTTGTATGTGGAACCGGCTATAGTCGAAGCGCTGAATGGCTGACATTTGGAAGCATGACTCCCATGGGCATATCCACTCTCTGAAAAGGACTCCCTGGCCTCCCCCTGAGGGGCCCTCTCCCCCACGAGGTACTTTGGCCTCAGGTGAGGCTGAGAAACAGTCTTGTTTATTGAGGCAGTGAGAAGCGTTCCTGGCAGTTTGGGTTCTGAGCATGCAGGAATGGCTGGATCAAGGCATGCTCACAGAAACAACCCAACTTCAAACCGGCTTTGCTGAAAGTGTAGGTGCTCCTTGGGAGGCCAATTTCTCCTTTTAGAGCCCAAGTCCTGGTTGTATGGCTTGTCCCATCTGGGGTCTGGACATGCTTACCACTCTAGGAACCGCCCCACCACGTTCGTCTGCCTTGTTGAAATCAGACCTTGCAGAGGCCCCGTTTCCCCATGTCCTTTCTATTCTCTGCCAAGAACTGGACTCATGGTGGGTCATGGTGGGAGGCAGTGGCCAAGACCCCTTAGGGATCCTCCTCCCCGCGGAGAGACTGAGGGCGGGCTCTGGTCACTGCAAGCAACGGACGGCAGCAAAAACAGAAGGCCGTGGAAACGGGCCCAGAACCAACACAGCTGCACCAGGGCATGGAGAACGAGAGACAAAATGAGAGAGAGAAAGAGAAGGAGAGAGAGAGAGAGAGAGAAAACTTTACCGTGTACTGCTCCTGGTGAGGTGGCGTCGGAAGGAGAGACAGATCGTAAGCGGCCTCAGAAGAAAGAACACAGAACACACACATACACACGCACACACACCTGAGCGCCCCCTGCCCTGCTCGGGCACCAGGAGGGGCAGCCTCAGGCTTGTGGCTCTGGCCAACATCCAGCCTTCCATCTGGAAGCCCCCCGTTCAGTCCCCTGCCCTCGGCAGGCTCCCGGCACTGCCCAACAGCACCAAGAAAGCCAAATTTCCAAGTAGCAGGACAGCCAGAAAGCTGTCAATGACCAAAGGCAAATTCACCACTGAAGGTCACTGCCAAGAGCTGGAGAAACCCCTTTTCTTCAGAGGTTCTGGGGCTGGAAGGTCTTAGAATGGCTTGGAAATTGTGAGCTTTGGAGTCGGGGGGCACTGGGGTTTGAATCCCAGCTCTGCCCCTAATTGTCGTCCTCATCTGTAAAACAGACCTTGGGGATTCTGATGCTTGAAACATGGTAGCTATGGCCTTGACTTTACTCTCTAAGGTAGGAAGGAGAGGGAGGTCAGCAAAGAATTCCAATTTGGGGTGTAGTTAAAAAAATTCTCTTTTTTAAAAAATTTATTTATTTATTTGACAGAGAGAGATCACAGTAGACAGAGAGGCAGGCAGAGAGAAAGAGAGAGAGGGAAGCAGGCTCCCTGCTGAGCAGAGAGCCCGATGCGGGACTCGATCCCAGGACCCTGGGATCATGACCTGAGCCGAAGGCAGCGGCTTAACCCACTGAGCCACCCAGGCGCCCCTTGGGATGTAGTTAGACACAGGTCTTGGGGGTCCTGAGACGAAGCTCTTGGCATCTGGCTCAGCACTCGCACTTATCTTTGGAATCAGGCTTGGTCTCATGACAACTCTCCAACCATGGCTGGAGGTCAAGGCCAGAGGAACTTGACTGTCATCAGAAACCCTTCTACCAGGCCGGTACTCTCTGGAACTTCCTGTCTGCTGCTTCTTTCAAAGCTAGTGACCTACCTTCCTTCCATCCTTCCTTCTTTCCATTTAATATTTTATTCAAAGTTAGTGATATTTCTAAGTGCAGAATGGTTTAAATGTCTACAGATATTCCCGCTGGATATTTCCTGCCCCCCCCAACCTTTTGATTTCATCTTCCAGGTTATCACATACATGGAATCGTGTAGATTCTCCTCAGTGGGTTATTACAGATCTTTTAATGATAGTGATTTCCACCTGACCTCCTGACTTTAGGTGTAAAATGTGAGCCTTCTGACTGTCACTATGTTTGCCTGTGGGAAGGTGGTGCCATCATGCCTGTTTTCCAGATGAGGAAGCTGAGGCCCAGAGAGGGAGAGTGACTTGCCCAAGGTCACACAGCTTGGAAGTGGCAGACTGAGATTCAAACCCCCCCGGATCGTGTATCTTGCACTCAAGTCTTCTTTTCCATTTTGTCACACACAAGAAAAATAATGCCTTCAGTGCAGAGGCTGGGTTGAGGATGGGATTAAAAATGCGGCAGCCCGAGGGCTCCTTCTTTGGCTTCCTGGCAGTTCGGCTCCTGAGCATGCAAGAGAAGCTTGATCAAGGCGTTCTGCCAGCTGTGCTGGCCTGCCTTGAGGGAGGAGTGGCAGCACCAGATGGACTCTTGGCAGTGAGGGCAGGATCACGATCTGCCAGCTGCTGAGACATGTCAGTTGGCCACCCTGATGCATGGGCACAGAGCATGAGATCACGTGTGACGGCTCATGAGATGGTGTGTGGACACGGCACACAGTCGGTGGAAGGAGCAGGACACACACACACACACACACACAGAGATTCGGGTGAGGTGCAGGAGGGGTGGGAACTGTCAGCAGAGCTTCAACACATCCCTTGGAGAACCACAGGGATAGTTTTCCTACATCTGAGACGGGGCCACAATCATAGCAGAATCCTTGCCTCCTCCCCAAAAGGCCAGAACAGCAAGATTCCTTTCAATGAAGAAAGGAGCAGCCTTGTGCCTCCTTCCCCAGGCTTTCGAGGAACCCAGGGTGGCTAAGCGGTCAAGTGTCCTTCTGCTGATTTGTGAAAGCTTCCACGTTCACAACTGCAAGATGGGCAGCAACCTTGAATCTGTCGGTTGAACCCCACCTTAGCGATCCTGCCAGACTCACCTCTGGGCCTGTTTCCTCCTCTACAGAATGGGAACAATGAGGCAACTTCCCACAGGAGGTTGCTGGTGGGGATTAATTATATGGAGGCTGTGATGGACTATCCAGTCAAATTTTTCGGCTTTATGGGGAAACTGAGGCACAGAATGGCGAAGGGACGTGCATATAAGAGACAAACTAGGTAGACTTGCAGGAGGTTCTTTCTAAAACAATAAGACTAATTAACACCTCTCAGGGGTCTCAGCCTTGTCTGTGAGGAGATGGGCACTGGACTGATAAATTGAGCTAAAAGACCAGAAAGGAAAGAAGCAAAGGACTCTAGGGTTGGGCACTCAGGCTGAGACCCTCAGAGACCTCCCACTCCTACCAATGTGATATCCATGTAGTAACAAGAAAAGATAGTAAGAAAGTCCTCATAGGGCAAGAAACGTTCTCAGGCAAAAGAGGCCAGAAACCTGTAGCCAGGGGCAGGATTCTGAGACCTTGCTGAGGAGAAAAGTAACAGCCTGAGGGCTCCTTCTTTGGATTTTGGGCAGATATAACCCTAGGCATGCAGGAGCGGCTTGATCAAGGTACCTGGCCAACCGTGCCAGGTCTGCAACCCTGCCTTGAAAGAGAGGTGGCAGCACCAGATGGATTCCTTGCAGCAAGGTAGGGAGGGTCTTGGCAGGGGGGTCTCAGGGTCTACCTCTCCTATCCCCATGACCATAATACAAAGGGACTCGCATGGATGTCAGCTCTCCCGAAACCCTTTGAGAGCTGCCAGCACTTGTCAGGATCCCACTGACAAAATTTCATACCCCCCAGTTCCTTCATGATCTACAAGCCCACTGAAGCTTAGAGGATGTCCTTAAATCCCAGTCTGGACCTTTTCCTTGCATACGAATTAAAAAAAAAAAAACAAACAAACGGGGATTTTCAAGGTCATGGGTTGGCTGGCTTTATGCCTGTAGCAACTTCATAGAAGCAGTTTAAAAGATTGACTACAAATATGCTGCCAGATTTCTGTGAGTTGTAGGCTCATTTTGAATGCCCTTGTATAATTTCATATATAAAATGAAAATTCAAAAAAAATCGGCTTCCTCTAGCAGATTCTTTTGCAACACAAAGAATCATACTGCTGATTGATTTTTGGTGGAAAATAATTTTGATTTTGCAAATTGTTTGCTTAAAGTAGAGCCTAATTATAGCTCCAGGGATCCTAGAAACAGCATATTGTCAACTATAGCTCATTATGGTGAAAGTTCTTTGGTTGAAAGTCCCAAGTCTTTGGAACACCACCCCTTCCCCAAATTGTGAGGTCAAACTGGGGGATGGAGGTGAGGCAGGGCAACTGTGAGGTCCCCCTCCTTCTTACTGAAGCATGTTGGCTCCGACAGAGGTCTGGGAGGAAAGTGCCAAGGCCAAGGGTGAGCTGATGGGCCCCTGTCATCACTTCTTTTGTTCTATACCCAGTGGTGGCCACGGAGAGCAAAACCCCCCACCCCAGGCAGAGCTGGCAAAGGAGTGGTTGTGTGTGGACAGATGGATGTGGCTGACAGGGTCCCCCTTGACCTAACATCTCCTTGACCTAACATCTTGAGCTCTAGGAGACTTGATGGCTGCTGGGAGAATACCACCCTGGAAGGCTAGAGGAAGTCTGAGCGAGGTGCCTGCTAGCTTGCCCTCCCTTGCCGCAGAGGCTGTCCCAGGTCAGAATATGGTGGGGGCTGAGTCTCCTGATGCCAGAGTGCATGGAGGAGTGTCCCCTTTCTCTAGGCCACACAGGTTAGGTAGATGGTCAGGCCCAGGGGGCCAGGGTCAGAGGAGGGAGAGAGAGAAAGAGAGAGAGAGAGGAGAGGAGAGAGGATATGAACCAGACAGAGGGACAGAGAGAGACATGCATGTGCTGGGGAGGGCTGGGGAGGCAAAGAGAAACAGAGAGACAGAAGGTGATAACAGAAAAAAGAAAATACGGGGTTGGGGAAAAAGGGTAGAAAAGGATGAAAAAGGAGAGAGACACACAGAAAGAGGGAAGGAGGGATGGAGAGGAACAGAGAAGGAGAAAGAGCAGGAGAGGCAGTTAGAGGGAAGAAGAGAAAAAAGGGGTAAGAGAAAGAGGGAGAAAGAAATAGGAACGAGGGAGGGAATGGGATTTGGGCCAGAAATGGAGACAGACAGCATGTAAATAATTTCCAAAGGGGATAGAGTCACTCAGGCTAAGGGCGGTAAAATATTTTGGCTCCTCAGAATTGAAATTTTCTCAGGACCTAGCATGGTGCCTACCAGATACCTTGTAGGAGTCGCTCAAATACCTGATGGAGGGAGGAAGGAGCATATTTCATGACACTCTTAAATACACTTTAAAAATTTTTTTGGAAGCAACTGGTGCTATCCTGGTAGGAAACAAATTGTATCTTACTTGTATTTTCCATTTCTCCGAATTCTAAGGAGGCTGATTTTTTTTCCATTTTTTTAGTTGTCAGCATTCTGCAAAATTTTTGTTTACATCCCTCATCCATTTATCTACTGAGGTTCATATTTCTTATTGATTTCTAATTGCTTTTTATATATGAATGCCAATAGTTCTTTGTCTTATTTGTGGCAATCTTTCTCCTCTAATTCACTGTGCACTTATTTAATTTTTGAAACTTCAGAACACGTTAATAACATAGTCAAATTTTGTGTTTTTTTTTTTACAGTGTTTTCCATTGCTCTAATACTTAAATACTCATTTTAAAAAAGGGTAAGAGTGAAGGAGGGAGAGGAGGAAGGAATGAGGAAGAAGGAGAAATGAAGGAGACAAGGTGGAAGGAGAGCAGACATAGAAAGAGGAAAAGATAGTAGAAGGGAAAGGGAAGAGGGGGTGGGAAGTCTGGCCAGAGTCAGAAATATATCAGCCTCCTGACCCTTATGGTACCTCTCCACCAGCTTGGAGACATCCAGAACCTTGGAGCTTTCTGGCTGTTCTGACACAAGCTGACCTCATTGTTTTCCTAGAGAAGAATCTGAGAGTGGCCCACGTTAGTCCCTAAATTGAAAATGAGCCACCACTCTGGCCTCCTGACAAACCAAGTCTTTGTTATTTGGTTAGGGGGACATTCAAGAACCCCTAAAAATCTCCTGAGAAGGAAGCTAGGGGGCAGAGGCACAAAGGAAGCCTCTGATTTCTCACGATGGGGGGGTGAGATGGGTCATAGTCCCTCTGAGACTTTCCTTTCTGGGAATGATCCATGGTGCTGGGCCCAGACAGGTCCCTAAGACAATTTGTTTCTGGATTAGGAGCTGGTTGGGTCTTCTCAACCTGCTCCAAACATCTATAACTTGAGGAAAGCACTGCTAAGTTTGCTATCAAGGCCCTAAGATCTAGTGGCTGCCCAGCCCTTGGATGCCATCTTGAAATGGGTTCCCACAATTTGGGTGCCATCTTGGACGGAATGGCTGCTTGGCCCTTGGGTGCCATCCTGGAATGGCTACCCACAACCCAGGTGCCATCTTGGAGTTGCACAATGATGCATGACCTTTCAGGAGGCAGAGAGTCCTAGGACTGCCAGGAGAAGTAAAAGACACATGAAGGGAGTCACAGGTCTACAACTACAGGGCCTTCAGGCACAGGGTGGGGGGGCTGAATTCTCATGCACATTCATTTCCTGGCTTTCTTTTTAGGGGGCTCTCAGAGAGACAGCGGTTGGGGTGGAGCTTGTAGAGCAGAAGGAAGATGAGATGTCCCGGCGGGGCTATTCTACTGAAAGCAGCAGAGCAAGGGGTCGGTGACACGGCTGTGTGAGGAGGTAGAAGGTAGGGTCCCTTCTCCTTCTTCCTCCACAGTGGACGTCATGCAAAAGCCAGTTGAAGCTCTTCCTGGAGGCATGCGGATGTCTCCCACCCCCCAGAGCCCACTCTCCCCTTCTCTACACCCTGAGAACATATTCCCTGATCCAGTGGGCTGCCCCAAACTAAGGGCAGGGGGCAAAGAGGCAAGCAGAAGCCTCAAGAGGAGACTTACGTGAAGGCAAAGGCCACCAGGGCCCCACTGACTACTATGAAGTCAAGAATGTTCCAGAGGTCACGAAAGTAGGCACCCTGGTGCAGGACGAGCCCCAGGTCGATCATCTACAGGTGAGAAGAGATGATGCTCAGATCCCTCATCCCACCTTGGGGATTCGAGACCCACCTTTCCAGCCTCTGGGGGAGAGGTACCAGGAGGTGACATGGTGAGGGATGGGACAGCAGCCGGAGGTCCTGGGGAGCCCAAAGTACTTCCCCATCTCATGAGAGGCAGTTCTGACGTGCTGGTTCTTAAGCCCAAAACCTCGGGGTCCCCCTTGACTCCTCTTTGTCTTATTCCCTACATGGAATCCATCAGCAAACCTTCCAAGAATCTGCCCACCTTCTCTACCATCACCCTGATCTGCCCCCCACCACCCTCTGCCTGGACTAGTATGATCGCCGCCTGCTCCTAGTTCTCCTGGCTCCCACCTGTCCTGCCCCTGCCTCAAAACCAGAGGGTGCCATGGGCATGGTTATGAGTTGAGTCCCTTCTCTGCTCAGAATCTTCCATAGCTCCCACCTCACTTGGGGAAAAAGTCAAAGTCCTCCCCATGGCCCACAAGGCCCTGCAGGTTCTGTCCTGTCACCTCCCTGTTCTCATCTCCCTGCCCTGGTTTCCCATTTTCCTCACTCATTCCTTCCAGTCCTTGCTGCTGCTCCAACACACCAAGCATTTCTAATCCCCCGGGCAAGCCACCTGCCTCAGGAGGGCATTCTTGAGGTTGAAGATTCCCTTAGATCCCTGGCTCTCTCAGCACTCACCTTGATCACCATCTCAAAGGTAAAGACGCCTGTAAAAACGTAGTCAAAATATCGCAGTACCTGTAGGGGATAAAAGCAAGGGGGGCAACAGATCACTAGCTTGCTCCAGCAGAGTCCCCATGAACCAAGTGATGGCCACTGGGGTGTGTCATCTCCAGAAAAGTCCCCGAGGAACACACTTTCCCAAGCAGAGAAGGAAACATGGCTGCCACATACAGTTGGGCAGGGTGTGCACTGCACAAGGGCCCATCTCATCCTGTCTTAGAGTACAGATTTCTATGTTGTGTATGAAACTTTCCAGCAGATGGCAGCAACGTCCTAACAAAATCACTCAGGATGGTTGGCCTACCAGTGGGAAGAGTTTCTTTCTTATTTGCCCAAAGCTGAAATATAAACTAAAGGTGGTCTTGGGGGAGTTCAGGGAGAACTGCATCCCTGTTGGGGATGAGTCTGACCCCTCAATGCCTTTGACCTGTTGGGCATCCTAGGTGAGAAACTGTAGGGTCTCCTAAACATGACCACCTAAGTCAGACCCTGGGGGTCAAACTCACCACTGTGGTCTCCCTCCCAGCTCTATGGCCACATCCTCACCATGGTGGGGTGGTTTTCCCTGCACCCCCTGCCGTACACAGACAGGGCCAGGCAGGGAGGTTTCTGCCTAGATGTGCAGCAGTCTGCAGCCTGGCCCCTCCCAGGCCCTGTCACCACACGCCTCTGGTGTAACCTTAGTGTGAGGATGTGACTGGGCTAGTGCAAGGGTCTGGCAGGTGGCAAATGCAGGGGCCAGCCTCCCATCACATTCACATTAGGAAGGAGCTGATATTTCCTGAGGCCCACCACAAGAGGACGCCTGTGAACACCCGAGTCAGTTTTGGGTCCTTCTCTGCTCTAGAATCCTCTGTGGCTCTGATCTCACTTGAGGTAAAAGCCATAATCCTCCTGCCCCCCCCCCACCCCCGCAAGCAAAGCCGTGAGCACTCTGGGGGGTTCACCTCTATGCCTTCACCTCCTCTCACTCCGCTTTGCTCTCTCTGCTCCTGTCACCCTGTCTTCACCCCAGGGCCTTTGCACAGAAGCAAAGTACCTCTGCCTGGAATGCTCCTCCCCACATCCCACTGGATGCCCTCTCTCTCCTCCTCTATGGCTTGGCTCACACATCACTTTCTCAGTGCCGCCTTCCCCCACTGCCTGTTTCAAGTCCTACTTGCACTTTCCCTTACCAAGCCGACCACCCACCCTGGCAAAGTATTTGTTATAATTTATTATAGTCATTAGTGATCTTATCGTCCATGTGCCCAACCTGATGTCAGCCCCATGAAGGCATGAACGTTTGGCTGTCCCTGTAGCCCCTCTGGGTCAATATCCAGGTCCAAGCATATAGCTGATACTCAAGAAATATTTGCTGAATGAAGGCATGAGTACTGGAACTGTACTGGGTCCCGTAGGCGCTGGGCTCTGTGATCCGTGTGGTCGCAACTCACATTCCCATTTTGTGTGGTGCTCAAAGGGACCAGAGTGGCCAGGATGGCCAGCTTCCCGAGGTGGGGCGACAGGTGCAAAGGGCTGGAGGTATCTGGGTGCAGAGAAAGCATCCCAGGCGCACTAGGTGGAGGGTTCAGCAAAGCCCAAGACCTGGTGTTCTGTGATCTCTGGGAAGGCAGGGACCGTTTCATACCCTGTCAATCCTTGATGCTTAGCTCTGTGTCTGGCACATACTGGCTGCTCATTTAGTAATAACTAAGCAAAGCAATGAATGAAAAGCAGAGAGAGAAAATGGAAGACAGGGAGTGGGGAAGGGCAGGCTAGGAGGTCCGGGGAATCTACTTCTGGAAAACGGAATGAATTAGATGGGGCAAGAGAAAATCAAGAGACCAACAAATTAGGTTTGACTATATTGAATATGGAGATCCTTTGACCTTTACGAATGGCAATTTCCTGTGGCTCAGTTTAATCCCAGGATGTTCTCAGACCCATTTATCCCAGAGAAATGCAAATCAAAGCTGCAAACAGATTTCCCCTCCATAGCCATGGAGTCTGCCAAGCACACGAGTCTCCAGAACCAAGTTCTGACAAGCCCGTGGAGCAGTGGGAGCCCCCGACGCCGCCCGTGCGAGTGTCACCGTATCGTCCAGCAAACACCTGGCTGCAGCTAACAAGCCTGACTGCATGCAGATTCTCTGATCCAGAAACTCCGTTTATGGTTCTCTATCCTGAAGAAAGTCAAGCCCAGGCACCCCCAGAGATGCGCCCGGGGTGGGGGGTGTGTGGCCAGTGTTTTCAGCTGGAAATGATGCAAACAGACATCAGCAGAGGAATATGAAACAGCCGTAAAAAGGAATGACCATCATTCCTTGCCACAATGTGTTCCTCTCACAGGGGACACGATGTCGGGTGACAGAAGAGAGGCATGGAAGGATTCTATCTGTTGAGGGTCAGAGAGGAGCAAAACCAAATTCTAGTGCTTAAGAAAGCACAAGCCCGTGGGAAAATTAGAGCAGTTAAGCTCATTCCAGAAGTGGGGGGGGGGGGGTTTGTGTGTGTGTCATGGTTACCTCCAGGCTTTGTTTCCCAAGGTCGGCGTGATGGACACTCAGGGCAGGGTCGTTTTCTGTGGTGGGGCTGCCCAGGTACACCGTCAGGGGGCCAAGCAACACCCCCCGCCTCCGCCCTCCAGACGCCAGTGGCTCCCTGCCACCTGCCCCAAGTCATGACGATGAAATGTGCCTGCAGACGTTGTCCCCGCTTGCGAACCCCGACTCCAGAGAAAAGAGGTGCACTGAGGAGGCTGTGGTCACGGGTGGTTTTGTTCTATTTCTTGCCCCTGGGAGGGGTTGTGGGTGCTTTAAATCCTTGAAGAGATGGATCACGCATGTTTCCTGCACTCTTCTGAGGTCTGTTCTAGTTCAGCCAACAAAAGAATGGGGGGAGGGGGTCCCTGGGCATCAACTGGCAGTGCAGGGCCACAGTGTCCTTGAAGGGGATGGGGTTTGAGGAGAGAAGTTTCAGCTTCGAGATGCAGCCGGCAGGGACCAGGATCTGAAGCTTTGCAAATGCTCCCTGGGGGCTGGTCTGAGCCCTGCTGGGTTCCCTCAGCCCGGGGCAGCACCCCTGCCAGCCAGCGACCCAGCCTTCTCCTATGTCCTATAGTCGGCAGGGGGTTTGCTGACCCCTCTCGGGATGCCCCGTCCTGGGCCTGGCTCCCTGCCGTCCCTGGGGGAGAGCAGGCAGCAGGAGATAACAGGGTACAGCCCCAACCCTGCCCTGGTACTAGTTTCTTCCGGGAGCCTTGTTCTAATTATTTCCTTCTGACTCCCCCATCGGGTCCCCGGGGGCCCTGCCAGGCCTGCAGAGGAAGGGAAAGTGCAAGGTAAGCTGCTGTCATGCAGCCTTGACTTCTGGGGCTTTCTAGCCTCGCCAGGCCAGGCTCCTAACCTACTTATCGAGGGCAGCAGGGCCCGGCTCCTAGTGGGAAATGTACCTTTGGCTCTGAGTGGGGGCGGGGCAGCTATGGGGGGCAGGAAGGAGCTGGGGCAGGGGCTCCTGCTGCCAGTCCAGAATCTGCTATGTGCCCATCTATCAATCTCTTGCTTCCCCCCTCAACTACAAGCACAAACTCATTCTTGCTTGGCAGGGCACAAGGGGAGCTGTGCACACAGTAGGTGCGCAATAAAGAGACAGTTGAAGGAAGCAGCGGGAGCCCTAGGGGAGGCAGAGTTGGAATTGTGCTGTGTGATCTTGGTGGGGTCCCTTAGCCTTCCTGAGCCTCAGTTTCCCCATCTGTCCCACGTGGGGATATCTGGGAGAGCTTACATGGCAAGTGCCTGGGGTTGTGCCTGGAACACAGCAAGCACTCAATTAACAGGAACTGCTTGCAGACCCTGGACCCCTAAAGGGAGAGCTTTTTAGCCCTCCAAAAAGTTAAAAGTGTTGGCTGCGTTTCTGAGTCAAAATTGTCCTTTCTTTCAAAGCTCATGTCCAAACCCAGAAGTCTGTTTGGTGAGACCTGGCTGCCCAGGCGATTGGCTGTGGAGGACCCCCTGCCTGGGTCCCCACTACCCGCCACGCACAGCGTACATCCCTCCGTATCACCCAGCCTCACTCCCTCTACCAGGGATGCCAGCAATTTCTAGCCCCACCCACTGTCAGCCAATTTCCCCTCTGCCGTGCACACAGCCACTGTCTCCTCAAGGAACAGCCTGCCCCCAAGCACCTCCTTAAGGAATCAGAACTTCCCCTCCCAACCAGCAGCTATGGTGCACCCAGGGCTGTGCCCAGGGGTACCCCTGACATTCCTTCCACCATGGCAATCAGCTTTTAGGGATCCAGGACAAAGGAGCCCGGAACAGAGGAGCCCAGCCAGGAAGGGGTCTGCCGGGTGGGACTCACGTTGTTTCGAGGTGCGTTGGGCTGCACGGGGTCCTCAGCCGCCAGGGCGATGCTGCTCATGGCAATGACCATGAGGATGCACATCTCAAAGTAGCGCAGGTTCAGGATGTAATGGCACAGGCGGCGCAGGCTGTTGGGGACACGTGGGTGTGCAGAGGTCTACTCAGATTGTGGGCTTACAAACCCTTTCCTTCTGTAATCTCCTTATTTCACCTGCCACTCCCCAAGGTCCCATGCCCAACGAAGTATCACGATCCTCCACCTGGGGGCTTTCATGGAGGTCATGGAACCCCAAGAAGGTAGGGGGCCCTCAGCCAGGGGAGATATTCACAGGCCCTGTTGATAAGTTCCTATCTCTTCCAAACCATCCTCTTGGAATATCTTGATTCCCAGACTGAGTTGAAGAAATAGTTTCCCTGATTCTGCAGGAGATGAAAAGGTTTTTCATGCATAAAATGTCCCATGGTCAAATAAAATAGGGAAATTCTGGGTTAAAGAGATTTCTTTTTTTTTTAATTAATTGAGTGACCTTAGGCAAGTTACTTATCCCTCTGTGCCTTAATGCTCTCATCTGTGAAATGGCCATAATCATGGCGCCTACAAGAATATGAAGAATATGAAGAATATGAAGATCAAAAATGTTAATATATGCCTGGCACATAGTAGGGGCCTCCAGAAAGTTACTGAAATTATAGGTTGCAGGCCTTATCAGAGCCTTTGATGTGGTAATGGGATAATATATAAATACCTAACCTCTTAAGTGGAGCTAATAATATTTATAAATATGTTATAAAGTTGTATGGATGGCATCAAGGCTGTGTAGTTGAGAACAGGGATGCTGGCATCAGTCTGTTTGGGCTCTCCCACTTGCTTGCTGTATGACCTTGGGCAGGTACAGGTAACTTCACCTTCCTGGGCCTCAGTTTCTTCATCTGCTAAATGGGCATAAGCACAGTACCAATCTCATAGGGTTATTATGGTAATTTTTTTTTTTTTTGTAAAGCACTCACAACAGTGCCTGGCACTAAATACCACATAAATGTTTTCCTAGTAAAATAGATACTTTCAACCACATAAAAAAGGAAGCACATTGGATGAGACTCAAAGGTCTCAAGAAGCAGGTAATAGAAAGTAGTTACCGACCAGCTTCTTTGACGTGATTTTTGTCAGGAAGCATTTTGACGGATGAGAGTTTCAAGAAATGTCCTTTGGAAAAATGCAATCCTCAAAGAAGGCACAGTGAGATGCACGTGATAAATTTCTCTCCTAAATAATCTATCTTTCTCAAGGATGCCGAAGATAAAGGGCTATGGAACTCAGAGACCATCTGCCTAGAATACAAATCCTTGGGGAGCAGAGGTTAGGAGCAAGAGCTCAGGGACCAGGGCCGCCATGTATGATGACATAGGTTGTGCACTGCATAAGGCAACCATTTCTTAGGGGTGCCTCTCACACTACAGGTGGTGTAGATTTGAATATTTATGACAATAATTTCTAGATGATGGTCAGAAAGGGTCTTTCCCTCTAAATCAATGGTTTATGAGAAATTTCTGTCTTATAGGACTCAAGAAAAGGGCATCACTTTCTAATTTGCTCAAAAATCCCCTATGGCCTAATGGTGATCTTGGAGGCCATTCTCCCCAGTACCCACTGGGTGGGCCTGCCTTCTGGCTTGACTTCCACCAACCCAGTGGAAGCCCCAGGCACCCTGCCCTGGCCACAGGCCATACTCACGGGTTGGTCGTAGAGAGGATAAACATGGAGCTGTAGGGAGGCATGGGTTTGGGGCCGTCTTCCCCGGGGTCGTCGTCTTCCTCCTCCTTCTTCTCTTCCTCCTTTTTTGGCAGTGGGTCTGGGTTGGCATTTTTGTTCACTGTGGGGACAAGAACCAACACAGGGCTCCTTCCGTGATTTCCCATAAGCCTCTGGGCTCCCGTCCGCTCCCAGAGCAGACAATAAGCAGCTGAGATTTGTAAAGTGCCTATAGTGCACCAGGGACATTAGTCCATTTAATACTCACATGACCCTGTGAGGTTGGTACTTTATACTCTCCATTTTACAGAGGATGAAACTAGCACAAAGAGGTGAAATGACTTGCCTAAGGTCACACAGCTAGGATGTGGCAAAGCTGGGAATTGAACCTGGTCCCAGAGTGCCTGCTCTCAACCACTCGACAGCCCTGAGGCTGGTGGGACGTTCATGGGATGGTAACACAAACTTGCCCCCATCCCGCTGGATCATCATACCATCACTTGGAGGCAGGTAGCATGAACTCCAATAGACCCATTTTACAGATGGTAACACTGAGCTCTTCCTTCATCACACTGCAGGGTCTCCCCACCACCATGAATACCTCTCTCGATGGCAAGGGCCACTACCCTCCCAAGCATTGATCCTGCAGCCTTGCTTTGCGTCTCTGGGCAGGCTGAGTTTCTCTGAGCCTCAGTATCTTTATCTATAAAATGGGCACAATTACAAGACCCTCCTTGTAGGCCTGCAGAGCACTAACAAGCAGATTCATGAAATTCTGCATAGAGCTGGCACTACCAAGAGGCCTATTGTTACCATCTTTGGAAATAACTAGCTCAGTCGGTCATCTCTAAATTCTCACTGCTTCTCTGACCCCAATTGTACTTGGAGGGAGGTCACAAACTGCCAATCCCTGAAAGGCCTAGACCTGCACCGTCTAACACTTGAACAGTGGCTAGTCCAAACCTCGATACTCTTTACGTGTAAAACACACTGAATTTCTAAGACCGAGTACAAAACAAAGAATGTAAAGTAGCTCGTTAATGTTAAAAATGTTGATTACGTGTTGAAATGGTAGCATTGTAGATACAAATAAATAACACTTCGGGTTAAATGTGATTAAAGGGAGGGAGAGAGAGAGACTCCCAAGCAGGCTCCAATCCCAGCGCAGAGCCTGATGCTGGGCTCGATCTCACCACCCTGAGATCATGACCTGAGCCGAAAGCAAGAGTCAGATGCTTAACTGACTGAGCCATCCCGGTGCCCCTCTTTTCTTAAATCACTCCATCCTCCCTCCTTCTCGCCTTTCTTTCTTTCTTTCTTTCAATATGGCCACTAGAAAATTTAAAACTACACACGTGGCCCATGTCGCATTTCTTTTGGACAGCGCCGGTCTGGGGAATCAGCTGATGCCTCCTTGATTTCCATGAAAAGGACCCACTGCTTGTCAAATGTGGTGGCTTCCTGGCTTCCCTGTGGGAATCTGGGAGGCAGACAATATTGCTGAACTTCTTGGAGGCCATGTGCCAGGTACCGTGGTGTATTATCTCATTTAGCCCTCCTGGCAGTCCCATGTGGGCAGGAACTGCATCTATACCCATTTGGAGAGGAAAAAACTGAGGCCACAGAATTAGGTTCACTGTCGAGGGTCATTTGGCCAAGCCTGCTGGGACTGGGCCCAGCCAGCCCTGCTCACCCCGTTGGCCCCAGGGACATCAGATGCCCCTCCAAGTGATGGGGGTGGTGGGGGTCTCACCTTGGACGACGGTGTGGTTGATGGGGGGTGGGCAGGCTGGGGGGATGTCCACCGTGGTGTGGTCGGGTTTCCTGGCAGTCTTTGCTGAGTTGGTCTGGGTGCTGCTGGGGTTGGTGACGATAAGGCTGTTCTCGGGGGTCTTGGGGGGGCCGGGGTCAGACGGGTCCCCAGGGTTGTTGGGCGTCCGGCGGCTGGCGGCATTCTGGGGGTTGGTGGCCATGGGCAGGGCTGGCGTGGGTCCAGGTTCGGTGCTGTTCCCGGTCCTGGCGGGGCTCTGGGGCAGGCCGGGGCGGCCGAGGCTGTCGTGGGCGCCAGCTGACCCCGCGGTGGCCAGCTTGTTGTTCCTCATGTTGTCGATGTCCTCGGCCAGTGGTGGTTCTTGGCGGCCCAGGTCCTGCTGGATTGGCCGGGTGGTCGACAGGTTGGGGCCTGACACGGGGACCCCGGGGCCCTGGTTCTCTCTGCAGAAGGCAGGCCAACAAGAAAGGACCCGTAACTGAGTGAGAATAATAAGATGAATGCTCTAGACCCTGCCTCAGCTTCCACCCTTCAGGGTGTACGCCTGGACCTGGAGAGGCCGCGTCCTGGAGCTCCCCAGGCCCTGGCACGAGAGGGGCCTCGCTGACTCCTACTTGGAGATCATGACCCCATGGAAGAGTAACGTCCCGGTCCCCTGGAATTCAGTGTAGTGCTTCTCTTGCTGTTTCCTGGGGGATTAGGCTACTCCTGTGGGGAGAAACCTGAGGGTAAAAGAACTTTCTGCCAGAGCCTGCCTTCCCTGCCTCTACCTATAGGTCCCCCTGGAGCTCCTGGGCAGGACTGGGGCCCACAGTGTTTTCAGGGGTGGCTAAAACTGATAGGGGGACACCATCTTTCTAGGGCTAAAACTCCCTCATGGCTTTACATGCCTGATGTATTTATGTCCCCTCCCAATATCCCAGCTAGGGAGAGCACACAATACACCCAAATAAGAATAGTAAACACGAATAAACCTAATAACAGCAAACACTTCAGTAACAAAGCTCTCAGCGGCTGCTCTAAGCACTCGGCTTATAATAACCCCTTCATCCTCAGCTAGATAACTAGCCCCATTTTCCAGGTGAGGACACTGAAGCTCAGAGAGGTTTAGTCTCTTGTTGAAGGCCACACAGCTGGTAAATGAACATGATAATTTTTCATAGAGATACAAGTGTGATGGGCAAAGCATTCCAGGAAGAGGGAACAGCCAATGCAAACTCAACGAGCTTGTCCCCGTTTCAGGACACTGGTATGGCTGCAGGTGGAGAGTGGGGGAGACAAGGTGGGTAGGAATTTGGTGCCTCAACTACTCAAATAATTAACACCGTGCAGACGGACAGGAGAAGAGTCTTGAGTATTCGGTGCAACTGGGGAAAAGAGAAAAATGTTAAGGGTCTTGGCTGGGCTTTTTCTACCCCATTGCTGTTTGGGACATCAGCTCTTCGAGGCAAGTGGTTTATTTTTGTCTTTCTGTTCACAGCTGTGATTCCAGTGCCCAGAATGGGGCCTGGCACATGGCAAATACTTGGTCACTTTTTGTCAAGTAATAAGTAGATGCCCCCATTTTTCAGATGAGGACACTGAAGCCCTGAACTTCCATGGTCCCAGCCCTCCCATCAGGCCCTGCCTCCTCCCACCTGGACACTCATCCCTAGCTTGCCGGGCACCCCCAGGAGCTGTGGCCCGGTGAGGGTGGCAGGGGTCTGGGTCCTGACTGGTGCCTCCCAGCTGCATGTCCGTCCTCAGCTGGCTTCGGCTCTGCCTGCCTGTGCCAAGCAGACCTGGCTCCCAGTCAGCTCCCTGAGGGTTTGGACCCCAATTTGCTCTGTTTGCTTTCAGACCACCCTTTAGACGCTGGGTTCTCAGACGAGGGGCCTTATCCTTCCCTAGTTCCTGGGCGCCGGCCCCAGGAAAGCCTGTGCCCTGGGAACCCCAGGACATTTATTGTTTATAATCTCAATGATGTCTCTCCCTGGAGGGCTTTGCAATCCAAAACTTATCTCTCTGGCTCTTCTTAAAGGCAACTCCAATTTTGCTTCCTGTATCCTCCGCTTCTGCTCATAATAGCTCACACGCACTGAGCACCTGCTGCGGGCCAGACATAACACGCCTCTCAGACATACACAATCTTCTAATCCTTAGAATCACTGGGGGAAGTGGGCAGTGCTGTTAGTCCCATTATGCAGGTGAGGAAACTGAGTCCTGGAGAGGCCAAGGCATAGTAGAAAACGATGTCCTCAGGCTGCACACATTCACTGACCAGGGAGATCAGGTAGGATGGTAGGCACGAAAACCCACGCCCAGTCTGGAACTCTAAATCCACCTAACACTTCCTCGTCTTAATTTTGCATTTTAACTTGCCAAAGTCCACGGTGTTTTTGGGAAGCGAAGAGAGACGAGGGAATTTATTTTCAGACTTGCCTCTCTGAGGCTGCACGAGGAGAAGGGCAGGCCTCATCTGTTTTCTCACTTCTCAGTCATGTGAGTGAGGCAGATTGGCCTGGCTTTGAGTCTCAGCAAAGCCCCTCACCAGCTGTGGGACCCTCTCTAGTTTGATTAACCTCTCTGAGCCCCAAGTCCCTTGTCTTTATATTGGGGATAGAGTAGCAGAGCCTTCCCTATGACCGGGAGGCTAAAGTGGGGATTCTGAAGCTGAGTGGCTGCAAAACCACCGGCAAGTTACTCAGCCTTGTTCCTCATCCAACACACGGGCGTGTAACCTCCTTGGGTCTCTACGAGGCAACTCCCGGGTCCGGAACCTGTTGGGATCTGCCCTGCCTCGCTTAGAACCTGCTTGTGACTAGTGATCCTTTATCCTTCTCAGCATCTCCCTTTTGGAATAGGGCTGTCTACCTTGTGCTCATCCTACCCCTGTATTCTACAGGCAGAGCTAATCTGTCTTCTAGTTCATGTCCACAGCAGGGAGGGGATTTGGCCTCTAAATGGCTCATACCCAGAGTCTCATTCATACCCAACTTAGGTGATGAGATGTAGGATTTCTGAGCTGATGCTGTAAGAGGCTAAGACTTCTGGGGATGTTGGGATGGGGGGAATGTGTGCTGCATGTGAAATGGACATGCATCTTGTCGGGGGAGGAGCCAGAGGGCAGACTGTAATGGGCGGAATGTTGGCCTCTCAAAAGATACGCCCACCTGGAAACCATCAGTGTGGTGTTATTTGGAGAAAGGGCCTTTGTAGACATAACTGAGTTAAAGATCGTGGGATGAGGGGCACCTGGGTAGCTCAGGTCATGATCCCAGGGTCCTGGGATCGAGCTCCGAGTTGGGCTCCCTGCTCAGTGGGAAATCTGTTTCTCCCTCTCCCTTTGCCCCTCCCCCACTTGTGCTCTCTCTCAAATAAATAAAAATCTTAAAAAAAAAAAAAGGGATCATGAGATGAGGTCATCCTGGATCAGGCTGGCCCCTGAATGCAATGACCAGTCCTTGGAAGGTCTGGAGAGAGGGAGAGAGAGGTCTTGGAAGAGAAGGAGAGAGGACATGGGGGCCAGGGGGTGGGTCATTCGGTATGAAGCTGGAGGTCAAGTGTGCAGGGATGCATCTGTTGTCCAAGGAGGACCCAGCTTCCAGGACGCCAGCAGCCCTGGGAACCTCGTACGGTGCCTGGAGAGTGAGTGTGCGTCAGCTGTAATGGCACGAGTAAATCAAGTGTCCACCCGTATTTCCCCAATGTCTCATGCAGCCCACAAATAGGTTCCTATTTTGAACCCACTCCTGGTCCTTTTTGAGAAGTTGTCCATGAGAGGAAAATCTGGTTGGGAGTGTTTTCTCGTTGTTCTTATCATTTTTTTTTTTTTTTTGAAGAGATAGCCATCCCTAGCACAAAGCAGGTTCGGGTAAATTACCACTTCAGAGAGAACCTAGATCCTTTGGCCAGCACTAAAGAACACACAGCTGAAACCTGGTGCACCGGTAGGGATGGCAGCCTCGTGCCCAGGACCAGAAGCCCTTGGCTCCCTCTGCCGGCTCGGTCTGCTGAGAAACCGGAGCCAGCTCAACCGCAGTGGCCGCACCTCAGTCTCCAGGAGGCTTCACTGCCAAGCATCTCCAAGGAGAACTCAAAAGGGGCAGGAAATTTTGAAGTCGGGCCCCTTCCCCCTTCCCTCTTGGGGATGTATATCAGCTGCCCAGAATAGGCAGCCGGTTGCATAACCCTGTCCCGCCCCGCATCCCTCTGCCAGCTAATCACTTCAGCGTCCTTCTGCCAAGGGCTATGGACACCTTTTCCGGGGCGTGCGCAGGCCCCCGATGCAGAGGAGGATGGTGCCTCCTCCTCTGCTTCCTGGTGCCACTATGTCCTAAGGATCTATGTGTATTAGCTTATTTAATCCCCGCAGCCACCACCACGGGACGTGGGATTAGGATCAGACCCATTTTACAGATGAGGAAACTGAGGCCAGGAGAGGCAAAGGCCAGGTGTCACCCAGCTCGGAAAGGGCTGCGTTGGACTGGACACTGGTCCTACAGATTCCAAGGCAGGATAGATTCTGTGAGGCTCAGGGGTCCAGGATCTCCTTTTGCTCTTTCTGGGGAGTGGGTTTCATGGTGACGGCAGCAGGTGGAACGAGAGCACAGAGAGCCCAGATGCTAATTCCAGGGTGGTGCAGGTCTTGGCAAGAGATGCCTCTCCTCAGCCCCATCCAGCAGGAGGCATTGCCTGGCTACTGGGGAGCGGCAGCCGCTCTGCCACCCGCAGCATTTTCCTGGGAGTCGGGGAAATCTCTACCTTCGCTCTGATGGCCCTGGGGTGCCACTAGGCTCGGGATCTGGGGTCAGTGGCTACAGAACAATGTAGAATGAATGACAGAATGTGCTTATGTCCACCGCTTCACTGGGGTGAGCTTATGAGAGCTACGGGAGGCCATTTAAAGCTGGGGAGGAGAGGAAGGTGTAATCCAGGAAGAGGCAGAGGGAACGGAAAGAGAACCATTATATGTGTATTATCAATGCTCTGGTGAATGAAAAACACAGTGCGGATCTGGGAAAAGGCCGAAGAAATGATAAAAAGGAAAAATGCAGGTGGCAGACCCCTTAGGCAGGGCCACTGGCTTGTCACCATGGAGAACTGAATGTCTTTTTAGTATATTACATTCGTGATTAAAGTTTTCTCTTGGCCAGTTTTTTTTAAAAGCAGATGAATGCCTTGTCTTGGATTTTTTTTTTTTTTCTCTAAAAGTGTTTGAATCTTTATGAAGCTCTATTTCCAAGGAGCATTAGACCCTTTTCACAAGCCAGGAGAGTAATATCTTCCCCAGCCAGGGCTTCAAGTGCGTCCATTAATATGGTAATAGGAGCGGTGCCCAGGTGCAGGTCTCCGGGTGGTAATGGGGAGGTAGTTTCTTCCTCTGGAGGGGAGGGGGAGCAGGGGCCATCTGTGGGATTTGGGAAGGCTGCATTCTTATCACACCACTGCTCTCTGCCGGCTGCCCTTGGGAAAATCTCTTCCTCTTTCTGGGCCTCAATTTCCCCATCTGTGAAAGAAAGGGGCTGGAGCGGTCACTCTACAGGCTATGGATATGAAGTAGTTTTTTATGTCTGTTGATAATAAAAAAGATTTTTTTTTTTTTTTTTGGAGAGGAAGGGAGAGAGGTGGGGCAGGGGCAGAGGGACAGGGAGAGAGGATCCAGAGTAGTCTCCGTGCTGAGCACAGAGCCCAACGTGGGGCTGGATCTCACGACCCCGAGATCATGACCTGCCCCCAAACCAAGAGTCGGATGCTTAACCGACTGAGCCACCCAGGTGCCTCTGTGAGAAAATCTTAACAGGATAAATGATAATAGTAATAGGAACAGCTAATACTTCCTAAATGCTTGCTGTTACCACCTCTACACATAGTTAACATATATTGAGTACATAGTAATAATCTTCACCATGAAGATACCTAACGTTCCCTGAGCACTTATTATACGCCAGGCATGATTCAAAGCCTTTTACATATATTAACTCCATTGAACCTTCCGCTTACGCTAGGCAGTAGGACCGCTCTCATACCCACTTTACAGATGAGCCAACAGAGGTGCAGAGAGGGGAAGGGACATGCTACACACAGCTGGGAGGTGACAGGCAGGAGTGTGACCTCTGGCTCCAGAGTTCTTGCCCTTCACCACCAGGCTGTGCTGACATTCCATCCCTGTCACTCAGCCTCCTTCAATCACAGGAGTAATATAGCAACAAGTAATAGTAATACCAGCAGGAGGGAGAAGAACAGCATTGGTGAATCATGGGTCCTTAATTACTGAGTCATGTTCTAAACACTGTGTTCCACCTAAAAATCCTTTCTGTGGCCTCTCCTTGCCCTGGGAGGATTCAAGGTCCTGCTGACCCATCACTGTTCTTTCAATTTTTTTGTCTGCCACTCTCTCCTCACCCTCCAAACTGCAAACCAGCTTCCTTCTGGTCCACCTCAGGGCCTTTGCACATGCTGTTCTTAGCCCAGAACAGTCTGCTCCCTTCTCAGATAGCTCCTGTTGGGAGCTGGCCTGGGCACAGGGGGAAGGGGAGAGAGAATCTTGAGCAGATGCCTCACTGAGCACAGAGCCTGATGTGGAGCTTGATCTCACAACCCCGGGATCATGACCTGAGCCCAAACCAAGAGTTGGACACTCAACTGGCTGAGCCACCCAGACACTTCTTGTATGTTTTAAATATACACCCTATTTTCCCGGAATGCAACTACTGGACACATTGAAGGAAGACTAGACTATTTCACAGGGAACTTCGCCAAGAGGTATTCTCTAGTTTGGAAGATCTCAATATTGGTGGCAACTCCCTCATGTCACCTGAGGACATGCCCACACTACCCGGAGCCAGCTAGTGTCAGCACCTGTCACGTTCATTCATGGTGCCTCTGCACACAGGGTCCTGTGTCACCCGCCTTACTCAAAGTGGGGTCCCCGGACCAGCATCGGTTTCACCTGAGAGCTCCTTAGAAATGCAGAGTCTCAGCTGTACCTGAGACCCACTGATTTAGAAACTGTATTTTAATAAGATCCCTGGGGATTCATGTACACATTCAATTTTGGTAAGTGCTGGCCCAGTGCCCATGTCATATAACAGAGCCACTTAAACACATCATTAAAAAGCCAATATGAGGGACGCCTGGGTGGCTCAGTTGGTTAAGCGGCTGCCTTCGGCTCAGGTCATGATCCCAGTGTCCTAGGATCGAGTCCCACGGCGGGCTCCTTGCTCGGCAGGGAGCCTGCTTCTCCCTCTGCCTCTGTCTGACACTCTGCTTGTGCTCTCTCTCTGACAAATAAAATCTTAAAAAAAAAAAAAAGCCAGTATGATCCCCTCGTGGTGATATAAATGAAGACTAACAGGACATCAGTGAGAATAAGAACAGTATCTGTTTCAACATGGTTGGGCTCCTATATGTAGAATTACTAAGACAGTTACAAAATATTAGGAAAACAAAGACGCTGTTTGCTACTGGATAGGGTGCTGGCCTGCAAGGGGCCTCAGAAAGCCTCTGCCCTGCTCTCCTTTCAATTCTGAGGGCCGGGAGGGGCTTTTCAAATCCCTCAGGAATAGCATCAGGTAAAAAGATGGTTGACTCATTAACAGCTAAAAATGGTCTACTTTTACCAAGCACTTATGTGTCAGCTGTTCTTCTTCCGGCCTTTTGCATGAATTATCTCTTTGAATTCCAGCCATGACCCAATTTGATCCCACCATCTCCATTTTACAGATTGAGAAAACTGAGGCCCAGAGATCTTTAGTCACTTGCCCGCGATCACACAGCAAGTACATGGAAGAGCTGAAGAATTCGGGGGTAGGGGGGTGGGGGGATTTCTCAGATTATCCCTGAGATGCACAAGGGGCAAATGGTGAGCCTGCAGAGGCTGGTGGCCAGAAGGCCTAGTTTCAGGCCCCTTAGTGGCGGAGGGACCCTGGGCCAGCCGCCTAACGGGCCTCTCGGTTCCGCATCTGTGACAATGGGGTGGACCTCGGGACTGAGACGCTCAGCAGGGGCCACTTCGGCTCTGAGCTTCATTACCACTCTTGTCACCAGCCAGCCTCGAGGTCCCCCCCACTTACTTCCTCCTCCGGTGCCTGCGCTCCCTGTCCTCCCTCCGCGCATCCGCCTCGTACGCAGCCGGAGGGCCGTGCCGGTGCCGCCGCCTCCGCTCGCCGCCGTCGGGCCCCTCGCCGTCGCCCTCGCCGGCCCGGACCGGCCGGCTGCCCTCGCGGTGCCGGGACCTCCGCTCGGCCTTGTCCTCCGCGCCCTCCTCGCCTGGCCTGCGGTGGGCGCGGTGGCGGCGCGGCTCCCCGTCGGCGCCGGTGCGGGGTGAGCTGCTCCGGCTCTCCCGGCTGCCGCCCTGGCGGTGCACGTGCCTGCGGTGGGGGTCCCCGACCTTGGGCCGCTCGGCCTCGCCCTCCCAGAAGCCCGGCTGCTCCAGGCTGCCCTCCCGGGTGTGGTGGTCCGACTCACGGCCGTAAGGCCCCTCCCGGCTCAGCTCGGCCTCCTGGCTGCCCGCCCAGGCCCTGCGGGGGTCCAGGCCCACCGAGCCGCTGGGGTCCCGGGCCCGGTCGTGGTAGCGGGCCTGTTTCCTGAGGAAGTCCTCGGCCCGCTGCTGGCCGAGGCGCTGGTCCACTGTGGGCTCGGCGGCCCGGCTCTTGTTGGTGTTGTTGTTACGGTTCTCCTGGGGATCGACCACCAGCGGCCGGTCCAGGTGGGTCTTCATGTCCGGCCGCAGGTGCCGGGCGTAGGAGGCCTTCCAGCGCTCGTCAGGGTCCATCTCGTTGTACAGGGCCTCCCGGCTGGCCAGCAGGTTCTGCTTCCGCATCTCACTCGTCCTCTGCTCCCACACCGACTTGGTAGGCTTCTGGTTCTTCTGTTGCTCCTTCCTGCAAGGGGAGGGCGCAGGGCTTAGAGCACCACTGGGCACTGCTCTGGCTGCTCCCACTAATGGGAGTCTCAGCCCAGGGGGCATCTCAGCCCACGTGGTCTTGGCCCGGGGTACTTCGAAGCTCAGAAGGGTATATCTTGGCCTGGCTTGGGCATCTCCACCCAACCAGCCTGTGCAGAAAACTCAACTTGGCTGGACATCCTGGCCTAGCAATTGCCTTGGCCCAGGTGGGTGTCTCCATTCAGCAAGGGGTCTCGGTCTGACTGCATATTTTGTCTAATGGGGGCTCTCAGCCCAGATGGGCGTCCCTGTTGTCCCCTCTACTCTTTTCAAATTGTAGCACATGGCCCCCTGGGGAATGTAGCCTTGACATTAAAAATATTTTAACTTCTGAGACAGTCCAATCAAAAGGACATTGGCCTGGAGCAGATTCTGGAATTGCCCAAGGGGCCTGAAGGAGCCTCTGGTTCTGGGTTATGGGAGGTCTGGGTGGTCCCAGGGAGAGCCAGGCTGGGCACTTGGGAGTCTGGGCGGGGGTTGGGGGGGCAGCATCTCTTCATCTGCAGCTGCCGATTTACCCACAGGGCCTCTGCTGGACCGCTGGCCAGGCCAGAGCGCAGCCGGGAGTATATACTCTTCCAGGGTTTCTGTGCACACTGACAGTTTTATATAGACCATCCACAGACCGTCCCCCGAAACTCACTGGTCTGATTATGTGCTTTCCTAAGCTCTCCTTTCAGAGCCACTTCCTTCCACTTTGGCCACGAAAGCCCCCTCCCCACTATCACGTGATGCGCCACCCCACAGTGTGTAAAGTCCCTGGGACATCAGACATAGGCACCATTCGGAGTATCAGGGTCAGCGAATCTCCCTTTAATCGAGACACCTCAACTCCCACCGCCTCACCACCTCTGTTTCGCCAGCAGACTCTGTCCTCTCTGCCTTCATGATCTGTCTGGAATTTGGCTACATCCATCACCCTACTCCGGTCCCACTATCTGTTTTGCATGGACCAATGTAGTCTTCTCCAACCTGGTCCCCTGACTTCCACCTTGCTCCCCACAGTCTGTTTCCCTGACAGCTACCAGAGGGCGCCTGTGAGCTCCCAAGTTAGGTCCTGTCCTTCCTGTGCTCAAGAATAGTCTATAGTTTCCCCCTGACTCAGTGCAAATGTCTGAGTCCTGCCCATTAACCACAAGGCCCTGCACGATCTGTTTGATCTGTTTGCCACCTGTCTTCACTTCCTCCCACTCTCTTCCCTCCCTCCCTCTATTTCAGTTACCATGGCCCCCTTCATGTTCCCTAAACACAACAGGCAATTTCCTGCCTCAGGGCCTTTGTATATGCTGTTCCTGCTGCCTGGTATGCTCTTCCCTCACCTCCTTCCACCTTCTCAGGGAGGCCTGCCCTGACAACTTTATTTAAAAGCCCACCTCTCTCCAGCTGTAGCGGGCCCTCCACCCCTTAACCTCTTGTTAATGCTATATCCCCAACAGCTAGAACAGGGCTTGGCACAAAGGAGGTGCTTATTAACTATTCATCAAGTAAAAGGGTGTGGGAGAGCAGAAGTCCCTCATTCTAAAGCTCAACCCTGTTGGGGACTGCTCCCTGCCCCCACATCGTTGATGGGGGGGTGGGTACGGGCTGAGGAGCCTGGAGAGCATTCTGGACTTGGGGGCACTTACACAGCTATGGACATGTTGGCCGCTGACAGGGGACTCACTTCTGCCACCTCCTTGGCTTTCTGTAGAGCAAGTTTCTGGTTGGCTGCTTCTTCTTCTTCTTGCTCATCCTAAAAGACACACGGAGTCCCCGTTCACAAAACAGGAACTAGGCCTTGGGGCCTTCCCTCGGACCCTATGGCTAATGAGGGAAAACATGTGGAATATTTAGAAGCAGGTGTGGCCTGGGTGTTGGCCCACCAGAGCTGAGGCCCACAGATAGGAATAGAGCCCAATGTTGGTCAAGGGCACTGCCACCCCCTTGATGTGCAGCCTTGACATCCAGCTTGTTATTAACCCTATTTTGGCACACAGCCAGAAGAAAACAAAAGGAAAAAAGACCTCCTTTCCTTTCCCACAACGGGGATTTCTCTGCGCCCTGTCTCAATGAGCCAGAAATTAAGGCAGAGATTTTCCTCTCGCTTTACCTTCTGGGTTGTGCTCTCTGAACCAAGACTTTTCAAAAACACTGACTCGCCCCCACGTGCAGAAAATCCCCCATTGGAGTCCCATGGCCCATCCCATGCACTGCCGACAGCCTCCAGAAGGGGAATCAGGAGAGGAGCTTATGTTCTCAGCTGGTTAGGTTCAGAGAGGAGGAGGATGGGGGAAGAGGTTTTAAAAATACATACAGAAAAAGATGTTTTGGGGCTTTAAATCCTTCTTCAGCCTTCATGCAGGGCCTCATTCGTAAAACAGAAAAGCCAACAAAGAAAAAGCAAAGAAAAAGCAACGAGAAAGAAATGGCCAGAGATGAACCCACCCGTAAGAAGAGTCATGCTGACGGCAGGGCACCTCTCCCCCTGTGCGGGGATCTCTGGGGCAAGCAGCAACCTTACCACCTGGGAAGTGGTCAGATCAGGACGCTCTGCCAGTGACAACATGGTGGGAGGTGGGACCCGGCCGACCACCCCTTCTCATAAGGCCTCCCTTCCTCCTTGGCACCTCACTCAACATTTCTCAGAGCCCAGTCCCGGAACCACCCGCCTTAGTGGCACTGCAAATGTAGACTCCCAGGCCCCCGGGAGAGCCTGGACTGGGCCCTGGAATCTGCATCTTCAACAAGCACCCGGGTGAGTATCAAGGATGGGTCAAGTCTAAGCAGCTGTGAATGTGGCAAAGAACGCAGGTTCTAGACCCACCTGGCTTCAGACCCCAGCTCCTCCGCTTACTGTTGATGTCAGGCGAGTGGCCTCTCCTCTCAGGGCCTCACCAGCCTCACCTAAAATTTCCACTCTCCCCGACTTTCCCTCCCTCCCTCATCTCCCCAGCACTTCTCCCCATCTGACAAATTTATTTCTTGTCTGTCTCTCCTGCTGGAATATCAGCCCCAGTGAGGGCGGGGATTTCTGCCTCTTCTGTTCACTGCCACGTCTTTGGCTCCTAGAATAGGCCATGCTCACAGTAGGTGCTCGATAAATGCTTTGGGATAAATGACACAGTCTGTAAACTTGCTTCTTGGGGTTTCTGTGAAGCTTCAATGAGATGAAACACCCCAGGGGCTTAGCAGGCACCTGCCTCGTATGAAAGGCCCAAGAAATGCTTGTAGAATAAATGAAGGAAACAATGTGGGTCTGGAAGAGAATGTCCGTTCTCCACAGATGATCTTGCCTCTCTTGCTCCCCTGCTCCCCTGCTCCCACCTCCCGACACACCCCCTCCCGGGAGACAACCTCTGAGGATAGGCTCCTGGAACCTGGATGAGCACAAGGTTCCATCAGCCCCTGCAGCCAGCCAGCACCATGGTGACTAGGCTCGGGGCCGTGTGCTTGGGGTAGCAGAGACTTCCGTTTCCCCTCCCTTCGGAGCGGGGCCCGGGAAACTCTCTCTCCCTCCTGCCAGGGCCAACAGATGGAGGGTTTGGCAGCGTCCACTCAATTCGGTTCAACACCTCGAGGCTCGGGAGATGGGGCCGTGAAGCGGAGGGATGCCCTAGGCCTGGCCCTCCTGGGCGGACAGGAAGGCTCTGCACATGTTCTCTTAATGGGATGGGGCTGTTTCCCAACACCCTCCTTTCAAATTGCAAAAAAAGGTGCCTGGCTTCCTTTGTGCAATGCACAACCTGTATGACCGTTCCCCATGGCCCTGCTCATGGGCTATCCCAGGGCGCTGAGCTGTGTGACTGAGAGTTATGTTGCCTCCTCTGTGCCTAGCTGAGCTGGACCCGAGTCCCAGGGAAGTGTGAAGCTGCTCGAAGGGGCATCAGCCAGAAAGTTTTGCCCAGGGCAATTCAACATTACTGATAAGGAGTGAAAACTGGGCTTCTCGAATGGATAGTTCTCAGCCCCGTCTCCCAAAATTGTCTTCTGACTTCATTTTCCTCTGCTTTTCTCTCATTTCTGCTCCTTGAGGGCATCACCTCTCTCCTTTCTCAGTTATCAGGCAAGGTCACTGAACCCCTCTGGACCTCAGCTTTCCCATCTGTGAAATGGGAAGCACAGTAAGTCCCCATCTCTCTCTGTGGCTGTTACTTTGTATCCTTTCTTGCTCAGCTGGGGCTCCAGTGAAAGCCAGCAGAGCCTGTAGGTAGAAAACTCGGGTTCTGGAGCTTGCCAGGCCTGGATTCCCAGCTTCCTTTTACCAGCTCTGTCCAGTGAAAGCTCTAGGGCCAGATTGTGCCTAGTGACTAACCCAGGCTTCCTTTATTGAGCACTTACTGTATAGCAAGAACCGGGTTGAGTGCCTGACATGCGTTGTGTAATGCTATAAATAGTACCTGTTCTTATCCTACCATCTGGGGCCAGTGACTTTGCCTTTCTGAGCCTCAGTTTCCCCTTCTGCAAAAGGGAGATGGCAGCAATGCCTGGTACTGTGAGCACCAATTAATTCTTTACTCCAGTCACTTGGAGGCGAAGTCCGGCCAGCTCCCAAGCTCCCGGGACCAGGCATTGAGCCTCAGGACCCTGTGCGGGTTATAGTCCATCTGTCCCATCCTTTCAGCTCTAGGATGGTGACAGTGCCTGCTAGCCGGGGGGCTACACCATTCTTTGGAGGTCCCTTGATGCCGCCCACTCCCTATAAGGGGCACTCCAGTGGAGTCTGCCATCTGTTTCCTGTGGCAGACCTGCTGCCTTACCTCCTCCCACCTCCTCTGTTGTGGAATCCGCTTGGTGAGGGACAGTCTGTTTTGGGGAGAGGGTGGGCCTCCTCCCTGGCCTAGTGCATCCAGGGTGAAAGCTCTAACCTTGTCCACACCCCCCATGCCCAGCCCAGTCCTGATCTGCCACGAGCGGGTGGTAACTTTGCCACAGGGAGAAACGTTCTCCCACCAACTCCACCTTGGTGAGCTCCTGGGCGTTGGCCAAATTGTCCACCGCGATGGCTAAGAACACATTCAGGAGGGTGTCTGCAGGCGCTGGAGTCAGGGAAAGCACCGCCACTGGGACCCTGGCTACTCGGAACTTCCAGGGAACCGCCCCCCCCAGCACCCTCCCCCTCCCGCCCACCTGCTTCACCAGCCGCCCAGGCCTGCCCCACCTCCCCCTGGGAGGATACAGTTCCCGAAGAGCGTCAGCACGATGAAGTAGATGGAGAACACCATGCCGCCCTGCACGCCCCCCTGAGACTTGATACCGTCATACATGACCTCATTCCAGTCTTCGCCCGTCAGGATCTGAAAGGGGGATGGAGAAACACACAGCCAACTCCTCTCAGCCACGGGCCCCGCGGAGACGCAGCTGGGGGGCTGGAACCTGCCTGCCGTGGCTCTTCCTGGGCCCTCGTCTTGGGTGGGGGGGTCTCATCTTGTTTGTGAGTGGAAGGGTCATCCCTGTCCTGAGGGGCCCTCTGCCCGGCTTCTAGGAAAAGGTGACCCTGGGGGAGCCACACATCTTTCTGCAACTCTGTCTTCCTTGGTGCGATAAGGGGATTTGTTACAGATGGGAGTTGTGCCCTCTAAATGCATTGCTTGAAGCTCTCAACCCTGATAGGACAGTATTTGGGGATGGGGTAGGTGAGGTCACACACTGATGGGTCTCTCGGGATGAGATCGGCAGCATTCTTTCTAAGAATAGACACCAGAGAACACGCTTTGTCTCTCTCTTCTGTGCCAGATAAGGAGGTGACCATCCATAAACCAGGAAGAGAGTCCTACCCAGGAATAGACCCTGTGAGCGCCCTTGTCACACACTTCCAGCCTCCCAAGCTCTGTCACTTAAACCACATACTCACTGGTCCTTCTGGACTGCTGGGCCTGGGGGCAGGGCAGGAGCCAGTGACCAGAGGACGCATGAGGTACAGGGATGCAGGAACTAAGATAAGTTACCCAGATGCTTATGGGATGCATTGAGGGGACAGCCATGCTCATTGGAAAAAAAAAATCCAGCTTCCCTCCTTTATAATATTTTCACAAGGATAAAGTAAATGTGAAAGAACTCCAAAAATGTCAATCCGTTAATGCAGGCTTCTCAGCCTCGGTGCTGCTGACATCTGGGGCTGGGTCACTCTCTGTGGTGGGGCTGTCCTGTGTACGGTGGGGAGGTGAGCCACGGCCCTGGCCTCCACACACCAGAGGCCTGCAGCATCCCTCCCCCAGAGCTGTGACACCCAGTAATGCTTCCAGAACTTCCAAGTGTCCCTGGAGGGCAGAATCCCTCTTGGACAAGTAGCCCTGTGCTAAAGATACCTGGGTGGTGATTACAGCTGCCAACAGTCATGCATAGGGGGCTCAGAACTTCATGGACGGTTGCCCTTTCAAACCCTGGTCTAGGGGGTCTCATTTAGAAATTATCCTCCCAAGAGTGGGAGAGAGTGAAGTCATACTTTCCATATACTCTCTGTCCCCCTCACCCCAAAGAGGCAGAAACCACCAGAAAGGCTCTGGTGGTCCCAGCTAGGATAGTCCCAGATGTCAGGGCATATGTACACGTCGGTGCAGAAGTTGGTTTGGGGAGACCACTCAAAGGTCTATTTGCCTTAGAATATGGGATCAGGATGTCTTCCAATCTGAGGAGGATGGTCCTATTGCTACACTCTGTCTTTTACTTCCTCTATTTTGATGCTTTGACATGGGGGGACGTGGCTTGCTGACCTTGGAGCTCTCAACCCTGACAGGACAGTATTTGGGGATGGGATAGGTGAGGTCACACACTGATGGGTCTCTTGGAATGGGATCGGCGCGCCATTCTCTAAGAATAGACACCAGAGTTAGGGCTGGCTAATTCCTACAAATAGTAATCAACTTGCTTGTGAGCACACTTTTCAAAGGCAAACCAGTCAATCCAGAGCCTGTACTCCCAACCACTTTCTCCAAAGGCTCTTACACTCAGAGCCAAAAATCCCCTTCCCTAGGCACTCAGGGCGGGTACCAGCCAACCCAACACAGCCCTGATGCCCAGAGCCCACTGAGATCCTTCAAACTAGCCAATTCTGAACCTGCTTAGCCTGCCTCACCGATCCCTCCTGCAGAAACCACAATCAAAGCCTTGGGTTTATGTGTCCCCTCCCTTTGCTTCCTGACCCACCCTGGGGCTTCCCAGTGTGGCCCTATGTGGCCAGCATGTACTCCCGCTCTCGGGTTCTGCAAGTGTAACAAACTGTCTGTCCAATGGCAGTGGTCCACTGATCTGCTGGCCTCACCATACCTGAGTTTATGAAAAAACCTGTATTTTAAAATAGAGGGGCAAGGCAAAGCAGAGAAAGAGGGATTTAAGGAAGCGCCTTGTATACTGAATGGGAGCGTTCATCTTTGACACCAAGGGGCATCTACCCGTGGGGCTGGGTGAAGACCGTACCTGAAACACTGTCATTATTGCTGCTGGAAAAGTGTCGAAGTTGGTAGGAGGAGTCCCCTCATCAAAATTAAACCTGCAGGGAGGACACAGGCATTTCACATTGGCCCCGCCCTGCGTGCTCTGAGGGCTTGGCTCAGCATCCCGTCTCCAGGGCAACATCTCCAGCATCTCTGTTCTCCAGAAGGACCCCCTGACTGGTACCCCGGGGTGAGTGGATTGGACAGCCGGGCCATGCAGAGGGTGGTCTGAGGGATGGAGATGAGCCTGAGTCTCCGGATGCTTCGGACCTGGGTCTGGGGGCACTTGACCCGAGGCAAGCAGAAGTCGGGGAATCTGCTCAGCACTTACTGGCCGCCAAAGAGTTGCATTCCCAAAAGGGCGAAGACAACGATGAACAGGAAAAGGAGGAACAACAGGCTGATGATAGATTTCATGGAGTTGAGAAGAGAGACGACCAGGTTCCTGAGAGATGCCCAGTACCTGCCAACAGCGGCCAGGTAGGGGAGGGGTGGTGAGGACAGGAGAGCTGAGCCCACTTACCACCACGCTGGAGGGTGCTCCAGCCCTGGTCCCCATCCCCACCCTTGCTGGGATGCCAGGGAGCTTCAAGGACTTACTTTGTGACTTTGAAAATACGCAATAACCTGAGGGCTCGTAACACGCTGATTCCAAAGGATGTGCCGGGTTTTATGACGGCCCAGATGACCTCGAAGATGCTCCCGATGATAACCTAGAACAGAGAACCTGGTCTTGTGTCCAGGGACCTTGAAAACATGCCCTGTCTCTAAAGCTTGCAGGAATCCAACCAAGCCAGCCCCTGGATGGAAACAGGGGGAGGGTCTCAGACTCCTTTCATCCCTTTCTTGAAGTTGATTAATAGGTCACGCCAAGCAAAGAATTCCTGAAATGCACAACTGCAAAGTGAAGATCCATGTAACTGCCATCTCCATCAAGAAATAGGACATGTCAACACCCCAGAAGCCTCGAGAGACCCCTAGGGATAGCCACCATCCTGAATTTTGTAATAACCATTTCCTAGCATCTTTAAAAAATTGAAGTGAAATTCACATAAGACAAGACTCACCATTTGAAGCACACAACTCAGTGGCATTTAGCACATTCACAGCGTTATGTGACCTTCACTTCCCTCCAGTTACCAAAATATTTTCATCGCCTCCAAAAGGGAGTCCAACCCCATGAGCACTGCCCCATCCCTCCACCGCCCCAGTAACCACTAATCTGCTTCCGGTCTCAATGGATTTGCCTGTTTTGGACATTTCATTTAAATGGAATTATGCAGTATGTGACCTTTTGGGTCTGGCTTCTTTCACTTAACATAATGTTTTCGAGGTCCTTGCCTTTTTAAAGTTTTCAAGCATCATCCCTAGCCAATACATTTTAATTTTATCCATTTGAACTTCCATGGGCAGAAACATGCTGTACGGACTGATTTTTTCAGGGTCTGCCTCCTTTTGTGCAATACCATGCAGGTGAAATTCACCCAGCTGTTGGGTGTGACTGTTGGCTGGTTGTCTCTCATCCCCATGGAGAATTCCATTATATGGCTATGTCATAACTTATTTATTTATTCGTGCTACTGCAAAGAGATGTTGGGTCATTTGGTTTGGGACTGTTACAAACACAGCCACACAGATCATTCTTGTGAGGTGCTCTTGCATGAACCCCTAGAATCGCCAAGTCTCCCCTGCAAAGGAAGGTCTGCACACCTCCCTCCCACTGGCAGTTGGCTAAACGTTTTGGGAGCTCTGCATCTCCACCAATATTTGGGATTGCTCTCTCATTCCTTCCGCATTCAGCTGAGTCTCTCACATCCAGGGATGACCCCTATCATTCCCTTTCTGATGTCCCCAGGCCTCAGCCATGCTAGGTAAGAGCTGGAGAAATGAATTCCTTACCAAGCAGAGCACTTACCCCACAGTCAAAGCAGTTGAAGGAAGAGTGGAAGTAAGGCCGCGTCCCAAGCCCGTACATTTTTATAAACATTTCGGACATAAAGAGTCCTAAGAAAATGAATTCTGCATAGTCTAGAAAGGAGTGGGGGGAAACAGAGAGAAGGTTAGGTTTGTGGGATGGGGGTGGTTCCACGTGGCTCAGGCTTTCCTGTTAATAGCTATCCCATTCTGCTCTGGCCTGGGAGGCAGGGACAGAGGACAATTGTTGGTGGCCTCAGCCAAAGATTACGCAAGGCTTCCTTTCCGTAGGCCTCAGTTTCTCCTCTGTTAAAGGGGAGGAACAACAATTGCCCACCCCCCCACCCTCCAACCCACCGTTGCCTGACTAATCTTAAAAAGGAGTGAGGAAACGTTCCATGGCTTTCCACCTTGTAGTTTTTGCCCTGGTTCAACGAGAAGGGCTGGACATGGGACATGGCCAAGGACCTAGGTTTTGTGCTGGCTGGTGGGTTCCTGGGTGCTTACCATGTTTTTAAAACTAATGAACTAACAAACTAACTAACTAACAAAATAACAATGGCCCCAGGATGCCAGTGTGTCAGAATCTAAGAATGATGATCAGTCCAACTTTTATCTTCCTGAGCTTGAAAGGAAAAGTAGAAATAGAAATCAAAATGGTGTCCTTTTAGTAATCCTTGTGTCGGGGATTTAGCTGGAGATTCAAGGGCAGCCCATCTAAGGTACAGCTTTTCTCCCAACTTGGAAAACCCATCTGAGGTCCCCTGGAAAAAATCCTGTCTTACTGATGTCTAAAAGTCTTGAACAAGATAAAGCATTCTTGTTCTTTGTTGAGAAGGCATAATGGTGTAAATGCCCCGGGGAGAAGTAACATAAGGGTAATTTGTTTGCTCCAGCAAAGACATGGCTAATTTCAGGACCCTTTCTCAGAGAGCTTTCTTGGTGGGGTGGGAAGATGAGTCATCAGGAAGGGTATGGATACTCACCCAGTGGATGGGAAGGGGGGATATGGCAGGGTCTGAGGGGAAGAAAACATATAGAAAGGAAGCTGGAGGACCCAAACTTCCAAGAATGTCAATTTTGGTCCCATAACTAATTCTGTTTGAAAGTCAAGGATGTTTATTACATCATTCTTTTAAGAGATGGTTTGAACTGTCAAGGTCCTTCACACTCATTCGTGATCGAAACTTCTCCTCGGTTTTTTGGACTCCAGGGAGCTCCTAGGATCTGAAGGAAATCAGGGTCTCCAGGATCATCAAGGCCAAAATATCAGTGAGGGAAATCTGTCTACAACATCTGGTGTATTCTAAGAACCACCAGAAACAACTCTGGGAGTACTTAAGTGTTTCTGAGGTGCTTGCTTCCCAGTTACCATGGAAACCCGATATCTGGCAATGCGCAAGACCTGAGAGAATTGTCTATAGCACTGGTGGGTCTGGAAGAACTTTCAGGGCCGTCAACTCCAATTTCCAGATGAGAAATTCAAGACCCCGAGAAACTACCACACTTCACTGATTCGAAGACAAGCACTTTTGTTCAGTTTGACATCTGTGAATTCGGGGTATATCTTAAAATTCACATGTCCCAGTTTAAGATGGTAGCACTGCTTTATTTCTTAGTGGCAAATAAAAGAAAAGGGTGCTTTATAAATGAAGATGCTTTTCAACTGATGGATGATGGGAGTGACTTGTCCAGGGTCACATGATGAGTTAGGAGCAGTGCAGACATTGAGAAGCCAGGTCACCTGGTGACCAGGGAAGGGATCTGTCATCAGATACAACTTGGATTCTAGGTTCAAATCCTGGCTTTGTCACTTACTAGCTGTGTGACCCTGGGCAAGTTACTTAACCTCTCTGTGTCTCAGTTTTCTCAATTGGGGATAATTAGAGGACCATTACAGACACAGAGTCCCAGGGCAGGAAGTCCCAACCCCCTATTTCTGAACCAGGACAGACAGAGCAAAGTGATTAGAGTGGAGAATATAGGAGATTAAAAATAGACTACAGAGGAGGTTAAGACAAGAAGTAAAGAGTTCTCATTTGTAAGACTCCAGGGGGACCAAAGCAATTACTAAGGTTGGAACTAGGTCAGGGCTCTCAGAAGGAGAGCTGGTCCCTGGGGGGTGTCCTGAGGGGTCAACAAATGTGACTGAGAACAAGAAAGGTTACAAGGAAACAATGACCTGGACCAGGCTTCTGGGCCTCTCTAGCCTGAAGACTAGACTACCTCCAGTGGCTGTCTGGGTGAATTCCAAATCAGGTCAGAAGGGGAAAAAAGCCACAGACCTAAGTTCACAAACATGCGGGAGGAGAGTAGCCAGCAGGCAAAAAGGTTTAGGGAAATCTTCTCTTGGGGTTCAGAAGTCAGAGCCAGGGCATGGACTTGCCTTCCTCACTGCCCAGACACTATTCTTGTTGATTCCTCAGAACTCTTTGTTTTTTAAATCCTAGTCAGAAGTCTCCCTACCTTTCACTGCTTCTCCTCACCCCCACCTGGCCATCAACTTTGATACTGTCTTATGCTAACTCCCAGAATCTGGGAATAGGCCCAGTGGGGCAAAGCCTTCCTTAGGGGTCCTTGTACCCACTGAGGGAAAAAGATGCCCTCACACTTGTTGGAGGAGATCTTCTGGAAATGAATTCCAGGTTTAAGGAAGTCAAAAAGGGCAAGAGAGGAAAGGGGGGAAAAGCAGACAGTTTGAAAGAAGAGGAGAGAAGCCGGGAGTGTCAGAAATGAGCAGAGAGAATGGGGACAACATAAGGGCCACTCTTTGTCCCTAAAGCATCCCAATCTCTCAACCACAAATTACTTATTTTAACATCCTCAGAAATATGCCTATTAATTATATGTGTTTCTGTCTATATCTGGCTGTCCTGTGGTCTCAACCCTTTTCTGTCTCTCTTCCAATGCCCCTTTCACCCCTATGGCTCTCTCCTAAAAAAAGCACCACTGTAGTATTTGGTGGCCTGAATTCCAGCTTCCAGCCCCCAGGCCCAAAGAAGCTGGGCTCCGATATTGTGGTAGCAGTTCTAGGCAGGTCCAATTGGAAGGACGGATTCAACATGAGCCAAGGAAGGAACACACGCCACCAGAGGAGGACAAGGGGAAAAGGTATAAGGAAGGGATTGGGGAGCGGGCGGGGGCAGGGCCGGGTGGTACTCACAGAGGAAGTCGGAGAGCCACTCGGGCTGGTTGTAGTGAACAATAGCAACACAGAGCGTGTTGAGGGCTACCAGACTGAGCACAGTCCAGTAGAAGGCCTGAGTTTTGACCATGCGGCGGATGTAGAAACGCATCCTCCTCTCCTTTTTGTGAAAAAAAGTCGAGTTCTCCAGCTTGGCACTTTTAATGCTGGCTCGGGCGAAGGGAGACCCTGCCAAGGAAAGGATGGAGAATGTCAGGGTGTTCCTGTGGAGGAAATTAACTGATGTGCGGCCCAGGCAAGGAATCTGGCCAGGGGTTCCATTAGCCTCTCCGGTGAACACTCTGGCCCGAGGGAATGATCATGACCCAGGGCTTAGCTTTCCAGAGATGGAGCTAACAAGAAGGCGGAAATAACCAATGAGCGCTCTGGATGTCAGGGGTAGGCAGACGGCTCTTCCCTGATGGAGTCAACTTTCTGTGTCTCCTTCTCTTGGTCACGTCTGATGATTCTGGGGATCATACCACAGGGGGGATGAGGAACGAGCTCGGGACCCTCAGTGCAGAGGCAAGCAGCAGAGCTGCATGCTTGGGAGGCCTCCAGGAAGAGGTGTGAATCGGACCCTAGTTTTCATGGACACCTCACTTTAGGCATGATCACCCTGGAATGAGCCTCCAAGGGATCTGCCTGCCTCTACTTTTACTTGTGGAACGTCTACTACGAGCCAGGTTCTATTCTAGGTGTTCCAGATGCACTAGTTAACAGACAGAGCCCTGGCTTTCTGGACCCAATCTCCATTTGGGGAGAGAGACAGCAAATACAATAAAAAGTAAATTAGTAGCGTGAGGGAAGTTACAAAATACTTTGGGGAAAAAGAAACAGTAGTGTAACGGGATGGGGAACCCCAGGAAGGGCCATGGGGCAAGCTGCCATAGTAAGTCAAGTGGTCAAGGTGAAGGTGGTAACCTAAATCATCTCAGTGTTGTAAGAAGAGTTAACAAGTCTTGAGGCAGAAATATGCCTGCCTGGCATATTTGGGGAGTGGCATCTGGAAACCAGTATGGCTGGACTGGAGTGGTTGAGGAGAGAAGGAGTTGGTGAGGACAGGGAGGGGACAGTGTGGAACAAGCAGTGCATTATGGGCTGTGCAGAGAACTCGGGCTTTTGCTCTGAATGAGATGAGGACCACAGAGGTTTGAGCAGAGGAGGGACGGGACCTGACTCAGGTGCTCACAAGCACCCCTGGGCAGCCATGGGGGGAACAGACTGTGGAAGGCCAGGGCAGGAACAGAGAGGAGGCGACAGTCCTGGTCCAGGCCAGTGATGACGCCACTTGGCTCCAAGGTGGCAGAGAAAGCAGAAGAGTGGGCAGATTAGGGATGTATTACTTAACGGAGGTGTCAACACCCACTGCGGGATCAAGTGTGGGTGTGAGAGAAAGGGAGGAGCCAAGGCTTTGGGTCTGAGTCCCTGGAGGGACAGAGCTGCCATCCGGTGAGTGTGGACGGGTTTGTGGGGAGGTTCGGAGCTCGGTTTTGGATGAACTGATTTAATCTTCCAAATGATTTCTTCTTGAAAACCTTCAGTTGCACTCATTTGTTTGTTTATTGTGCTTTGGCTCATTCACGCCTTCCTCTGTTCACAAGCTTGTTCACTGACCCATGTATCCATTAGCTGATGTGTCCAGTTACATGTTCGTCCACCCAGCTTGTGCACCAACCCCATCCCACCGGCCAGGCACGGGACACAGCAGACATCTCACAGGATGCCACTTCCTTCCTGGTCGCCAAACTCTACTCAGCAGCAACAGGCCAGGCATGGTGGCTGGACCCCTCTCTCATGTCTATCATCTGCCTGACCTCACAGGCATTGAGAACCTCAGGGTGGCTCTTCAAGGGCCTTCCCACCTGGGACATTTCTGGCCCCGGTCTCTGCAGCTCCCAAAGGTGTGCCCAGACCCGCAGGTATCCACAGGGTGTGGCAGAGAGGAATGAGACTCTTGAAGGTCTCAGGTCAGGTTAGAATGCACCATGGGGAGGAGGGAGAGAGAGAGAGTTGGGGTAGAGCTCAGTCACTGGGCAAGAGGGTCCCCATCCCTACTCCTGCTGGAGCTACCCTGAAAAGCTGGTTCTTTCACCAACCACCAAATGACCTTGGGCAAGTCACCTTGCATCTTGGGGCTGCAGTGTCTCAATCTGTAAACTGGGGACAACCACACTTCCTACCTCACAGAGCTGTGGGGAGGAATGCACCTTAGCATGATGCTGGCACATTATGCTTATTGGCCATGGTAATCTTCTATAATCCCAAGAGCTACAGTGAGGATCTGGTTCACGTGCCAACTTGTGGAGCCAGTTTTTCCTGATCACTGGCCTGGAGACACATCCCTCAATCCCAGCACTCATGAGGAAGGGAGAGAGAAACAAATGTTAATTGAACACCTACTACATGCTAGGCCTGTACTAGCTGTGTATTGTCATCTGTGTGGTATTTCACGCTCCACCTTGACCCATCCTTACCTCTGATTTTTCTCTGTGGTCTGGAATTATAATTGTGGGCAATCTTTAGATCTTAAAAATACATTTTAAAAGATTATATATATATATTTAAAGATTTTATTTATTTGACAGAGAGAGAGAGAGATCACAAGCAGGCAGAGAGGCAGGCAGAGAGAGAGAGAGAGAGGAGGAAGCAGGCTCCCTGCTGAGCAGAGAGCCTGATGTGGGGCTCGATCCCAGGACCCTGAGATCATGACCTGAGAGGAAGGCAGAGGCCCAACCCACTGAGCCACCCAGGTGTCCCAAAAGATTTTATATATTTGACAGAGAAAGACACAGTGAGAGAGGGAACACAAACAGGGGGAATGGGAGAGGGAGAAGCAGGCTTCCCGCCGAGCAGGGAGCCTGGTGCGGGGCTCGAACCCAGAACCCTGGGATCATGACCTGAGGTGAAGGCAGATGCTTAATGACAGAGCCACCCAGGTACCCCTTAAAAATTTAAGGCACCCCTTAAAGATATGAGATTTTATGAAACCCAACAGATCCAAGATATTATAATTTCCGCATAGCATCAGTATAAATATATGTTAAGGAGAAAGTTTACACCTTTTTTTTTTGGTACTAGGACTTCCAGATCTGATGTATTAGAATGAAGCACATTTTGGTTCTCACCAGCTGTACTTAAGGGATCAAGAGCTACAAGTGGCTAGTATCAGTCTAGAATGTTCTCTGGTGAGGACAGCAGTCTGTCACCACCAAGGCTTGATCTGGGGCTTTGGGTAATTTACGGTCCTTAAAATTCTCTGTAAATGGAAACAGGTCCTGCCTAAGTTGTGGGTTGGACTGTGTGTCTTAGAGAGATGTGCTGAACTCCTAACGCCCGGTACTCGAGAACACGACCTTACTTGGAAGGGGTCTTTGCGGTTGCAATCAAGTTAAGACGAGGTCACACTTGATTCGGGTGGGTCCCAAATCCCATGGCCGGTGTCCTTATAAGAAGAAAAGAGCCACACAGGGGCTCAGGAGGGCCACGTGGCAACAGAGGCAGAGACTCGAGGAATGCACATAGAAGCCAAGGATCCCCAACACCCCCAGAAGCCATGTGGGGCAGGGAACAGATTCTCTTCTGAAGCCTTTAGGGGCAGCATGGCCCTGCCAATATCTTGATTTTAGTTTGGACTTCTCACCTCCAGAACTGTGAGAAATCAGATTTCTATTGTTAAGCCCCCAATCTGTGCTACTGAAATATGGCAGCCCTCATAAATGGATATACACACCCCATTCTGCATAAAACCCAGTTTAAAAACTCCTCCTTCATGAAGCTTTCTTTGCTTTTCCACCAAATATCTCCCAGCCCACACAGCCAGCCATTAGGTTCCTCATAATTAGTCTTTGTCAATTTTAAGTAACTTAAACTTATCTAATTACTTTTTTCATTTCAAAAGTAATGCTCATCGCTGATTTGTACGTTATAGAAAAATGTCACATAGAAAGTGAAAATCCCTTGCAATCCTCCAATTTCCACATTAAAATTTTTTTTTGATTTCCACATTTTTAAGTAGCTCTTATACTTAATATTGTTCTTAAAACGGGATCATAAATTTTATATAATGCTGTGAAACTTGCTTTTTTTACTGAGAAATTGATTTCAAACATTTTCCCATGCCAGTAGAAACCTTGTTCTTTTTCCTGGCTGCGTAATAGTCCATCATGTATAAATAATGTAACTTCTTTAGTCATCTCCCCATTTCTGGGCATGTGTGTTGTTTCTGGCTTTCCATTTAAAAATTTTTTTTTATTTCTTTATTTGAGGGGGAGAGAGAGAAAGAGAGCTAGAGAGAGACATGAGAAAGGAGGTGCTACAGAAGGAGAGGGAGAAAAAGATTCCCCACAGGGCAGGGAGCCCAATGTGGGGCTCGATCCCAGGACCCTAGGATCACAACCTGAATGAAGCCAGATACTTAGCTGACTGAGCCACCCAGGTGCCCCATGGTTTTCACTTTTTAAAAAAATATTATATTTTTAAGTAAGCTCTACACCTAATGTGGGACTCAAACTCACGACCTTGAGATCAAGAGCCGCATGCTCCACTGACTGAGCCAGCCGGGTACCCCTGGTTTTCACTTTTTTGAACACCAGAAACAACACTGTTGAGAAGAGGCATAGGCCTTTTGCACACATGGAAGAAATGCTTTTGAAGTGGAAACGCTAATTCAAAGAATATAAACATCTATAATTAAATAATACCAAACCATATATCAGAAATACTGCAGATTACACTCCTGCCAACACTGTATGACAATGCTCATTTCCCCACATCCTTGCCAACACTGAGTAGTATCACTTTTTCATTTTTTTCTAGAATGACTGATGAAAATAATTTCTCCATCAATTAAGAGCAGGTGCCTAATCTTATCCATAGGGGAGATCCTGACTTGAGTATACCAATTTTTTTTTCAGCACCTGGCACTTAAAACAAGAGGTCTGAACAAAATGTGTCTGCCTATCAAAATACAACAAAACGTTAAAAAAAAAATGGAAGCAACGTAACTGGCAAAAGGGTGGGCCAGACAGAACCCATCAAATACACAGAGCACTGAGCTCCTGTTCTTGAACTTGCTGGAAGGAGGGAAACAGATAAGAGTCCACAAGTTGAAATAGGACGGGTTCATCATTACAAGGAAAAGAGTGTTTTGGCTAGAAATTAAAAATGCAAATTAAAACAAGCTTTAAGGTATCATTACAGACTTACTTCACTGGGAAAGGAAATTAAATGGAAAATACGCAGTGGCCGGGGTGGGGTGGGGCGATCCGTGATCGTATGAGTACTTGGCAGGTTTATAAATGGGTTCAGTGCTTTGGAAACTCAGAATGGCTCTGTGAATAATGAGCTGAAAAGCTGTTAATATCTTTGATCCTGTAATTATCCCCAAGAAAACACGCCCAAAGGGTGGGGGGAGTAATTGTATATCAATGTTCGCCGCGGTGCTTCTCGTTGGGGCAAAAATTGGAAACAACTCCCAACACCATATGACGGAACCACAGCCAAGCAAACTATAGTGTAGCACTCTTTTGGAGTATGGGACTGTAGTGGGAATGATGTCGAAACTTAGCATCCAGGTCAAAAACTAGGGTGGAGTGAAAACAGCAGAGTATAGAACAATTGGTGCCTGTGGACTAGAGCTATGTGTATATGTTAAATTCCCTTCTCCCCTTTCTTCCTTCTGTTTTTTTTTTGCGGGGGGGTGGAGGGGCAGAGGGAGAGAGAGAGAATTTTAAGTAGGCTCCACGCTCAGCACAAAGCCGGCTATGGGGCTCGACTTCAGGATCCTGAGATCATGATCTGGGTTGAAATCAGGAGTTGGACACTTAGCCAGGTGCCCCAGAATATTTTAAGTCATCTCTGCACCCAAAGTGGGGCTCGAACTCACAACCTCGACATCAAGAGATGCATACTCTACTGACTGAGCCACCCAGGTTCCCCTCACCTTCCTGTTTCTCTGCCTCTAGTTTTTCCTTGTCTCTCTTTCTTCCCTCCTCTTCTCTCTCTCCTGACCTCTCCCTCTCTCCTCCATTCTTCCTTCCTCCAGCCATACAGTTTAAATGACTTCTCCCCTCAGAGTCATGCATTATTTCTCCTGTCTGGATGCTCTCCCACTTTTATTACCGGAAGGTTTAAAAACCCATTTCAAGAAATAATATATTCTCCTCATACAAGGTCAAAAGCAACACAGTCTCAATCAGGACGGGTGAGCAGGGGAAGGGTAAATGTCTCCTCCCCCTCAAACACTACCCTTTGTGTTTGCCCCAACAGCAACAGACAGAGTACAGCCTTTCCCATGGTCCTCTCTGCTTTCACTGCCATGGCGAACTCCTACTCATCCTTCAGTTCTCAGCTTCAGTGCCACCGCCTCTGAGAAGACTTCCCTGATCACACCCCACTCTTCCAGAGCAGGCTAGACCCAAGGCGTCTCCTCTGCGGCACCTTTACCATGACCGGTTTATTTCAGTAATTATCTGTTCAACATCCGTGTGCTACTCTGACTGCATGCTCCACGTGGGTAGGGATTTGGTTCCTGTCTTGTTCGCAACGGGCACCTGATAACAGCAGCCCCTCAATGAATACTAATGACACCTAGTACCATGACTGGGAGCTTATTCTCTGACAGACACCCTGCTAAATGCTTAATGTGGGTTATTTTAAGTTTTCACAACGGGATGAGGAGATAGGCACTGCTGTTACTCCCATCATCGTGTCATCTGCCCCAGGGCACCCAGGTGGAAAGGGGTCAGATGAAGGGCCCAAATTGAGGGAACGTGGTTCCCAGGCTTCCAGCTCCCATCTTTACTGTGATCAGTGAGAGTTGAGCGCCAGGCCGGGGCAGGAGGGACTCACCCACAGAGGTGATGTCGGCCAGCTGATCTTCAGCCTCCTCGGGGTTGAGCAGGTCTGTCTTGCTCTTTTTTATGGTGGCTCTCCGCAGAGCTCCAACAATGGAAACATGGCAAGAGAAAAAGACATTACCCTTTTTGAGAAAAGAACCATACCTTGGTGTCCTTGGGTTCTTGGGGCCAGGGATGAGCCATGCATTGTTGGGTTAGCTAATCCTCATGGCCCATCCATGAGGTTGGTAGGAAGTAAGAGCATGCCCATTTTACAAAAGTGGAGTCCGAGGCTCAGGGGTGTTACATGACTTTGCCCCAGGGGTAAAGATGAGAACCAAGTCCTGTTTGGTCTAAGTCTGGGCTCTCAGCCACCCTTCCCCTTTGGGGGTGCCTGGGACTGGACATACAGAGACTCCCATGAAAACAGCACACCTTCAGCACACTTGCTAGGCAGGATGGGACTGTGGACGTCTTTCCTCAATATTTAAGTTCTGTTCCTTCCCCATGAGCTCTCCAGGGGATAGTGAGTTCAGTCACATACACCCTCCATGAGTCCATCTCTTCCCTTCCCCCCAAATTGTAAAATCTATTTTGTAATCTCTGGAGATCAAGCCCCAGCTCCTTTACTTCCTTTTCAATCTTGGTATTGTTTAACCCAAAGCCATTGCTCTGTCTAGCCAAATTTCTAACATGGGAGATGACTGTCCTGAATAGTAAGCTGGATTCTTGGCTATTGATCTATTTAGCGAACACAGATGGGGCTGACCCTGGGCCAGGCGCTGTTGAATGCTTGCATTCTATTTACAAGCATTAATGCAATCTCCATAAACAATCTGGTGAGGTAGGTATTATTAGTCTTGTGCCCATTTGATAGATGAGGAAGTCCGAGGCATCTGGCTCAAGCAGAAAGGGAAGGTCATAAAATGTAAAGCCTACACCAAGGTCCTGAAATGCCCCAAAGAAGCAGATTTGCACCATGCCTGTGTCTTCCTGGTCCTGACCTGATCTTGTGTTTGTTCTTGGAGTCACCTGGGCCCTGAGCATCTATTCCCTGGAGGTCCCTTAGAACCAAACAGTCTGTTCCCCCAGCACTGGCTGCTGTAGTCTCCCCTGGGATCCACCCCAACCCCCGAGCCAGGTTCAGAGCAGTTACCATCAAAGGGATGCCTCTGCTCCCCGTCGGTTTCATCTTCTGCGAGGATCACCTCTTCTGAAGAGGAAGAGCACATAGTT